>JACBKR010004333.1:0-24342 GCA_014218235.1 Colocasia esculenta | reverse complement strand
ATCATCGGTCATGAGATGACCTTCGTACAACATACCACTTACTTCATAAATCCATATAATATTATTCGAAAGACAACAACGGACCAGGGCTAGGTCGGTATGGACCTTCACTGCCCAAACACCATAAAGTCATGGCTAGGCTCACACAGGACCTCACTGCCCAATTACTACGATAAATCATAAGAATTACATTACAACAAAGTGTGTAGTAAACACACACTCAAACCACGTAGGCAATATGTGTATATTACACCCTGGATGGTGTACCACACGTCTTCCACGTAAACCACATGTCCAACACATGGACAACACACCCAAGAGTGCCACGGGTGCCAACGCACCACACATACCACGGAAAGCGATTACGTACATCACATATCATTTACGTAAAACATGCCCATTACATGAGCAGTATGCTCCAAGAGCATAACAAGTGCATTGGCTCACACCGGTCATCGCCATGCACACACCCAAACACACATTACTCATAACCCAAAGAGCTACGTAAACCATACTGCATGAGTACATGCACAGGTTGGCGGCCACATCGACTGCCGCTTAAAGGAAATAGACGGCAAGCAATCCAGCCGTTATATCTTGGCTGATGAACTGGCGTCAATCGATGTTGACGCCAAGATCTTCAACCCCAGACCCTGCAGAAACCCTAATCCGAATCTACAGGTTTTCCAACCGTTTAAACTACAGAAAAACATATAGAAACAGTCCTTTAACATACCAGAACCCGAAAAACCCATTACAACATGCTTCATTCACTAAATTACTCAAACCACCCATTAACCCACATGGTGCAACTTAATCCGAAAATACAATAAAAATGCTGGTTCAAGTGATTAAGTCGTGTGTTTTAATGTTTCTAACAAGCTAACAGGGCTCGACCCCTACCTCAGAAACGCAATTAAACTCCCGAAGAACCTCGAATCATGCCGAAACCCGAGAAACGTCCCACGAACACTGCGCTCCAATCCGTCATTCCCGGCCCGATCTGCCGCTACCACGCGCACCACGGCCTTCCCACGAGCTCCCGCCGACAGTCAGGACTCGCGAAAAAGCTCAAGGGTGAAGGTGGGGGAAGAGGAAGGGAAAGAGAGGGGAAAGAACAGGGCTCGGGTCTGCCATAAAAACACAGGCATGCCAGGTTAACGTCAACCCTTTGGCCGTTTAACCAGACCGCCACAACTAGACGTCCACAAAGCCTGACGCCAAGTTCAACAGTCAACGTCCTCATCGATGGACGTTAACACCATGTTAACGGCACACCACTGCCGCCAACACACAGTCGACGTCACCCACCTGGACGCCAACACACTATGTCCAGCAAGCTGAACACCAACACGGATCCAAACCAACCCGGTAAGGATCTACACACAACACTAATAGGCCTCACATTGGCCACCAAACCCGCTAAACCTGGATCCACGGGGATCCGGAAAACGCGCGACGTTACAACACTACAGCACCCAGCACCCCAGTTGGTCTTCCTTCAACCAAAGGGAACAACACCCTGGATACCCACCAGGTCTTCCTTCACAACAGAAGGGAGCAACATAGGAAATAGTGATCAAAGAGATGATGCCCCTAGATCAAGCTTATAGAACACTGCTTGATCTGAAGCAAGGACTGAAAAGAAGAGATCTACAATCAAGGACTCTTCTCAGACAAAAAGGCTCTCTCACAGATCTGAACTTAGCACAGAGAGCAAGAGCTAACGCTGATGGGAATTATTGCTTGGCTCTCAGAAAAGCTTGCAGAAGGTTTTGGACATTGTAGTGTTGTTCACAACACTATGTCTTCTTGACGCTTCAGGAACTTCATATATCATCTTTTGAAATTCGAACGTTGAAGTGCCCGTTGTCTCTATGCATAAGTGTACGTTAGACTGCTTGACACTTGGAAGTTTCCAGTCAACAGTCTTTATCCTCTCATGCTCGCAAAGAGAGAGAGGGGGGGTCTTCTGTAATCTTCTTTGGCTTCTATTTTGTCTAACATTGTATGACGGATATTGTCAGAGACCTGCACATATTTAATGCTTGAACAGTAGACAACTAGGCTGCCTCTTGTTGTCAGTCAACGTCAGAATGAATGTTCATCAAAATAGTAATGTCATTTTGTTGTTCTAAAAGATGTTTACAGAGAAGATACGATAATGGAAGATATTGTCAGCATGCATGCAGAGATACGTATCGTCATAATAAATGCATGGCTGTCAAACGGATATATGTGAAGACTTTGACTTTTCAACATTTTCAAGTCCAAAAATCGAATCGTTGTTTTCCATGAAATCATTATATGCATGACTTATGAAATGTTATGCAAATGAGTAAACATATGCATACACAAATCGTTATGAAGTCATAACAAATCGATGTACAAATTGTTATGATGTTATAAGCAAATCGATGTACAAATCGTTGTGATGTTAAAGCAAATCGATATGCAAATCGTTATGACGTTCTAAGCAAATCGATGTACAAATCGTTGTGAAAGCAAGTCGTTACATTGACTAAAAAATCGTTACGATGACTAAAGAAATCGTTACGAGAGCAAATCATTACGATGACTAAAGGAATCGTTAGAGAGAAAATCATTACGATGACTAAAGGAATCGTTATGAGAGAAAATCGTTATGATGACTAAAGGAATCGTTAAGAGAGAAAATCATTACGATGACTAAAGGAATCGTTACGAGAATCGTTACGAGAGCAAATCGTTACGATGACTAAAGGAATCGTTACGAGAGTAAATCATTACGAACCACGACAAGTCTTTGTGATCACTTAACGAATCGTTGTGAGGGTAAATCGTTGTGATCACTTAACGATTTAACACATAGAATCCTTGTAAGTATAAAATCATTATGAAACTAAGGAAATCGATGCGACCTATAGTGGAAACGATGTGTACTTAGACAAATATTGATGCTTTGAACTCTTACTGTTGTAGTGTGATGAATACTTACTTGATTGGCTTGTTTTCCCTTAGTTTATTTCCTGTGTTTAGACTTCATAGAAGGTATGTTGGTAACTTTATCATAGTTTCTTTAATCACCAAAATAGATATGTAATTTATTTAAATTACATGTGAATAAACTGATCATCAGTGGGAATGCATGGAAAGGAGTAGTGAAAATATATACAACACAAGTGTTTCTTTGTCAGAAACTAATCAATCAAATATGGTGGAGAGATGGATCAACTTCTAGATTATCTTTGGAAGGAGAAGGTAGATTTCTGATATAAGATGCAATCAAGTGAGTCTTGAGTTACATGGTTGGAGAAGAGTGAAACTCATGATAGGACAGATGAGAGAGATAACATGAAGTAAGTTGGATTTTCAAAAAGTTGTCATACTCCACGACTGGATTGGAGTCCAACTTACACTACTGATGATGGAGCTTAGCAATAGTCAAGAGTTGATTATAGGAGATGGAGGCTCCTAACTGCTTGTCTTGAATGGTTGCATTCAAATTCTTTGGTACATCATACTTTTTCTGCCAAATTGCACTCATTCATTCAAAACTACCAGATATATGTCATGAAAGTAATATTTCAATGGATATACAACGGTTGTAGCTCTAGATGAGGCTAACTGCTGCAAATAACCAACATGGAGAGGCTTAAAGAGTTCTCCCCATTGAGCTTTGGTATATCTCTCTGACTGTGCAAGATAGTGCCTAATTTTCAGGCTGTCAACTTTCCCTCTTTCATGCCGTAATAATAGAAAATCCAAGAGGGTATAATACTTCCTTTTTCTGTAAGTCCTTTGCTTTGAGCTGTGCATTGGCGCAATAATACTGTCCTTCTAGTCCATCAGCATCAATGAGACAGGTTATGGATGGAAATAGATCAATGTACTTGATCCTCTTCCCCTTTGATTCTAGGTGGTCCTGATATTCAATGAAAGTAAATCGACCTATGTTTTCTTTTGATCTCTAGATATTGAACTCCATATACTTTAAAATTCTTTTGACACACCGGTCAACATCATCTTGCATTGTTTCTTTGTGTTTTTGGAGCAACCAAGAGGCAAATGAAAAATCATCTTGCTATATAATTTTGACAGACCGTGTAAGTGATGTACTTGGCTGCCATTATAAGACCCGGTTTCCCGACTTCCGTCCGATGTCGTGGGATGACTGGCCACTAACGCGTCCAGGCTGGGCGACACATTCGTGTCGCGTCGGGGGTGTCCGATGCGACAGTCACTTGTGTCGCGACGAGCTTGTGGGTCGCGTTCTGGTCGCGCCATGGCTCTCCGTCGCGTCTTCGTGTCGCACCCGGTCAACGGGTCGCAACTGCTTTATGTCACTTCTGTCTTCTGACGCCTGTCATGGTGGCAGACGTGTCAGTAGGGCCTATCACATCATCGCGGCGCCCTTGGGGGGCGCATTCTTGTCATTGGTCCGTTGACCCATCGCGTTAAGGTTGGTAACGCAACGGGGCGGGCCATCGCATTCTGGGTGCCGAGGGCTTAAGGCGCTGGCCGGCTACCCTTCCCCTCTCTCTCCTCTTCTTCCTTTCCCCTCTTCTCCGGTGTTGGGGAGGCTCCCCTCCGGCGATCCGAGCGTGGAGCGGCCGGCAAGCTCGTGTGGAGCAGCGGAGCGGTGTCGTGGAGCGAGGAGGAGGGGAGGTGGACGTGCATCGTGAAAGCCCTTTATGGGTTCGGTTCTTCATAACCGGTAGGGATTTCTTGTGCCCTCTCTAATTTGGGTGGATTGGAGCCCTCGTGGTTTGTAGAATAGCTTTCCAGCTTTCCCCATGCTCACTCCCCCGTGCGTGCATGTTGTAGCTCGTAGGCGACCCCGAGATTGATGATCCTGGCGCTCTGCCTCTCTACTGATGTCGTGACTGCTCGATGCGTTGCGACACCAGAGGAGGCACGGCTCGTTTGGCCGTTGCGATAAGGTACGCTGTCGCGGCGCGTTTGCCTGTCGCGACAGGGTTCCTGTCGCGACGTGCTGCCCCAGCACGACAGGGCAGTCGCGGCATGTTTGCCTATCGCGACAGGGTTCCTGTCATGATGTGCTGCCCCGACGCAACAGTGTTTGCTGTGGAGGTGCCCCACCCCATCGCGATAGCATCGTGACGTCCTTGAGCGCCGCGACAGTGCCTGTGTTGCCTCGGGTGGTTCCGTGGCCCAGTTTGTGTGTCGGCGTCTGCCCCAGGGCAGGCTTTGCCCTTAGGACCTTCTGGTAGTGAATGCGGCTGGTTGCCTCCCTGCGTTCAGTGACCGAAGGTGACACCTTCGTGTCCGTGTTCTGGCAGTGGTGCCAGGAGGGTCACGTCTGTCTAAAAATCGATTGATTGGCAGTCAATCGATTATTAGTAGAGTGACGGATTTCCATGTTGTTCTATGGTATTCAAGGTTCTAGCCGTTCGTGCGTGCCTTAGTTGGCTGACGACCCTCTTGAGGGTCTGTGCGTGCCTCTCGCTTGCTGGGCTTGTCGTGTGTTACAAGCCAGTGGTTCGGCATGATTTTCTTGTAATGCCCCACCTGTTCGCCCGATGCTTGGCACTTGAGGGCTTGTCCCCGATCTGAGAGGTTGTTACCGTTACATGGGATCCTCGTCCTCGAGAGCCTATTGAGGGAGTGCTCCGGCTACGAGCGTGCTCGAGCTGGTAGCCGACTTGAGGCAAACTCTAGAGCTTAGGGGAAAATGTGGTTTGGATAGTAGCGCTGAGTCGTTTGTAGAGCTATCTTGGTTAGACCAGGGACACCGAGGACGGTCAGAGTTCTACCCGGTGCAGGCTAGACAGTCCTTTGTCTCACTGCCTCTCTCTGTGTTGGTTCCGAAGCCACGTAGTGGTGCTAGGCATGGGGCCGCAGCTTGGCAAGGCTGCAGTGTTGCGTAAGTTATGTGTTTCTGTGGCAGCTCTGTCTCACCCTTCCGCGGGGGCGGAGGCAGGAGCTAGGCTAGCAAGCAGAGCGTGCGGACTACGGGTCCCCCACTTGGCTGCTAGCGGAGGTGGCTTGGTTGCTGTTGTTGTGACGGCATTTCCTCATGACGTTTCTAAGTGTTATCCATTGCTCTAGTTTGCACAGTGGTTATAGCCTGGTTGTGCCTAGTTCCCGTGGGCATCGTTGGTCTGGCCTTGTGCGGACCCGTGCTTCTGGTGGTTTCCGCTTCAGTGTTCTCTCGGTTCCGTGGTCCCGTCCTTGGGTGCCAGTCCGTAATGGCACCGGCGTGTGTAGCTTCCCGACCTTGCGGTGTCTGGGGTCCGGGGTGGTTTCTGCTTGTGGAGGTCTGAGGTGGTCGTGCTTGCGGTGAGACGTCATTCTCACCTAGTTGTTGCATGGTCTCGGCGAGCATGCCGAGGGCTACTTCCACTGTGCCCGACTCTGTTGGTTTCTGCGGGAGTCGGTGTGTGGCCGACCTCGGTTGGTGGTCGTGACGTTGCGCTGTTCTTTCCGCTGTTTAGTAGTGCCCTACTATAGGTGTTACTCGCTTTACAACTTTCTAGGGTAGTTCCCGTTTTCAGAGTTCCTACTGCTCTGGTCGGTGAAAGACTGGTAATCCCTACTGGGCCTTGTTCGCGAGGCTCACCCCCCCCTACTTCCTTCAGCTAGGGGCTCATGTCGCGGGGAGCTCTGTGTCGGACGGGTTGCGGAGGCGGCTATGGCGCCGTGTGTTGTCAGCAGTAGTGAGAGATGAGTGTTGTGAGCTCTTATACCTGAGTGAGTAGAGAGTTGTGCTTTACAAGTCCTCGGAGTATGCCCCTTAAGGACTGCACCTTTCTTCTTGTACCTGTGCTTTTGCTTGGGACACGTTGTACAGACTTTTGTATATTATAGATATGTTATTTTTATTCGAATTCAGTACATATCTCACTAGACTATTTTCTTATAACCCTTCCGAGTCTTCGGATCTATGGGTGGAGGCACGACTTCGGGGCCCCTGGTGAGGGTCCGAGAGGTCGGTCGTTACAGTGGTATCAGAGAGAGGAGTCTACTGAGATTTGTAAAGAGTTAATAACTATGGTTGTCCCAAAGAAAGGTACTAGTGCGCTACTAACACCGTCCAACTGGTGTTAGCTTGTGCCTCTGATGTTTTGCAGTGTGGGCGCTTCCCTGCAAGGTTCGTGCGCATGTTGTAGGTTGAAGTTGTTGTTGTGCCGCGTGTGTGGCGAGTGTGGTCGCTCGGCGTGTTCGTGCCGTAGCGGTGCGGTTGGTGCTGGACTCGCTGGCAGTGGTCTTCCTTGTGTGGAGGACGCTTGCAGGCAAGTCCAGGTGCGGTGCTCCTGGTCATCTTCGATGCATTTGAGCGTGTGTGCATCGTAAAGGCTAACAGAGCCTACGTGTGGTGTGGCCTTCACCGGTGCAGGGTTGTCTGTGGAACCGGTGGAAGGTGTCCCTACCTTGTTGGCTGCCCCTCTGTTGTTTGGGTGTGTGCTGCGGTTGTTGTTTGTGTGGCCCCTTATTTGTGCGTCGTTGTGCATTGTGCTCTGCTCAGTCGGCATTGTTGCTTGGGCTAAGCAGATGTTTTGTGTGCCGTGTTGCATCACTGGTTGAGCGCTGCGACACTTGCCTGTGGCGTTGTCGGCCTGGTGCTGACTGGTTGTGAGCTCTAGTGAGGTGCTCCCGGAGTCCTTCTCTGTAGGTTCTGGCAGAAGTGAGATTTCCCCAGAACTGTGTTGTGCTCGTTTCTAGTTGTTGCTGCGTTGCCCTCTAGGTTGAGGTGCATAACTTGGTTGCCCTGTGTTCTGGTGAGGTTTCCCAAAACCGTTTACTATTGTTCTGGTGAGATTTCCTCTCAGGACTATTCTGTGCTCGTTTCTGCTATTGCCGTGCTACCTCGGAGTCTGAGGGGTGCTATTGATTTAGATGGTGCGTTCTAGCGAGTTTTCTAGAGCGGTGCCTTGGTGGTTCTGGTGGAGGTTCTCCGAGGACCTGCTTGCATTGCTTCTACAGTTCTGCTTGTTGTAGTGTTCTCTTTGATGGTCTGTGTTGTTTGGTCGTTGGGTTGTGCATTCTGGTGAAGGTTCTTCCAGGATCGCCCTTTGTGCTTTTGGTGGAGGTTCTTCCCAGGAGTGCTCTGTGTTTGTTTTGGGCCACCGTTGTGTTGCCCCTATGGTTCGAAGTGTGCTGTTTGGTTGGGCTACGTTCTGGTGGTGAAGTTCTCCCAGGACGGCTCTTGGCGCTTTTGGTGGAGGTTCTCCCCAAAGCTGCTTCGTGTGGTTTTGGTTGTCGCTGCTCTCTCTCTCTGTAGAGATGAGTTGTCGTTGTTTCCAGTGGGACTATCTGTGTTACAGTCTGCCTGGGCGTTTCCGGTCAAGTTGTGGAGCCATTGACTGTGCATCTAGCTGCTGCGTTGGCCAGCCTATTTCGTTGTTCGTTTCCAAGTTCCCTGATTGCGCCGGTGGGACTTCGTGTGTCCCCGTGCTTTAGGTGGTTTGCTTCATTTTTCGCGCCCAGCGTGCTCTCCCAGAAGGTGGTCTGGTGAGTGCAGTCGGTGTCTGGCTGGTTGTGCTTCTTATGGAAGTACCAGTTGTAGACACTCGATTCTGACTTATAAGTTGAACCACATTTCTTGTTATCTTAGTGAGCCCCTAGTTGGTCACTCACCTTGAGCCCATCATTAACCTTGCTTTGAGCCCATTAACAGCCCAATTTCCATGAAAATCTGATCCATTATCTTTTAAAGAGTCCATGAGCCCTGATGATCATTATCTTCCTATGTGATTGGCCAATAATTCAAGAATAATCGATTTTCTTTAACACGACGGGTCGTAGCTCCGCGTTACTGCTATCGCGACCCCTTTGGCCACCGCAACAGCCCATGCATATCCATGCACGTGACCTCATTGTCGCGTCCCTCTTGGCCGTCGTGATCATTCTTGTCGCGCCCCTACGATGCCTCACAACTTCAACCACATGAGCTGGCCTCCGCAACCACCTCCTATTTATCTTCTTAAGGCCTTATCTCTATCCATTTGAACCTCTCAACCCCCATGGCCGCGGTTTAGGGCTAAGGGTCTCCTTGGGAGTCTCCCTATGACTCTACCCACGAGTTTTAATCAGATTTATCCTCTCATATGGGTATTATCACCTAATAATAGGATTTTCCCTCTCATTTTCTATATAAGCAAGCCCATTTTCTTCAGAGAGGGGGGACCCCGAAGGGCTGCCAAAATTTTCTGTGAGCTGGACTTAGCTCGAAATCAACCCTTCCCCTCTTATTTCCACACATTCCTCACACCAAGCCATGACGATCTCTTCATCAATGGAGCTTGTTGAGTGAAGAGGGCAACCCCACCACCCTTCCTCAGCATCTGGAGCATCAGAGGACGTCCACCACGCCAGAGAGTCGCCCCATACGGGGCTCCTTCTTTCCTCTGCCTTCTTCCTCTTCATTTCATGCATTTTCTTATTTTCTTAGATAGGACTCATTTCCCTTTTGCTTCCCACGTTTTCCATATACCCAAGGGGTTTAAAACCACCCCCAGGTCCGTTCCCACCATGCTTCATCTTTTCTTTTCATTTTGGATGGATACTGCTTAACAAGTCTAATAGGGTTCTTTTATTATTTTCATTGTTTTGGCAAGCACTCAAGCAAGATCTCACAAGGAGCTCTTGTCCTCTAGCCGGCCGGAGGGCAGGAAGAAGGTCCTTCCACATTTTTCCCGCACTACAGAGAACACGACCGAGGAAGGCGACGCGACAACGTGAACGCGCCCCTCTAGGGCATCGCGACACCAGCTTCATCGCGACCGGGTTCCCCGTCGCGACCTCAGGTCAGTATGATGCTCTCTCTCCTTCTCCTAGACTAGTTAGCCCATGTTATTTATATTCTTAGGCAACTATCTAGGTGGCGATCACATCCTTTTCTCCATGTCTTTATTTGAGCATATATTTACATGTATTGGGGGGCGCACAACCCCGTGATTACACCTTTTGACATAGGCCAAGAGACCTCTGAGTCAGATATGGTGTAGAGGTAGCACAAGGTTGAGAGCATGGATCCACACCTTCCTACCGAAGTAGGGGCGGGCCAGCTCCAACCAAGGTTGTCCCTCGTCTGTCTCCCCCAAGTATGGTTGCCACACCACCTGCACATCAAGCACATATCATTAGTAGCCAGGCAATTGAAAGCAGTTGAAAATGCAATTTAATAAAAACACTTACGTCTATCTAGGGGTAGGCGTCGATGGCATCTTGGAGGGATGCTAGCTGGTCTCCCAGTGGTGCGTGTCACGGCACGACACCCAGCGGCGGGCAAGGGGCACGGCTCCCGGTCGCTCTAGTACTCCCCTCCTCAAGCCAGGAAGGTGGAGGTAGGCCCAGACCTGCAAAAAAGCATGAAGCAACAATTAGACCACATTTGTAATATCAAGAGGCAATTTAAGTGAAGGGCAAGTGAAGAAGTGTGTACCTGGAGGAAGGGGTAGAAACCGCTGATCGCTGTCCGCCGGTAGGAGGAGCCTAAGCTCTCGAACTGATGTGCTAGGAACGTTGCTCCCCACGCATAGTCACCCACTTGGTCTAGATCCTCTAGCAGCAGCAGGAACCGACAGTGGACTGGGTCGCCCTTGTGGCAAACAAAAGTCTACCGAAGAGGAGGGGTGAGGAAGCGACCAGATCCAAATCTGCCTGTGGTCGCGGCTCGCTGGCTAGGATCTCCTCGTAGCCTCTCCTCAGCGCTATAGCTGCTCACCCACAGACTCTGCTACCCTCCTCCCAGTCTCTAGTAGACCTAGGCTCTCCGCAAATCAACCCTAGAGAGGAGGGAAGACCTCTGCCCTACAGTCAAATCTAAAAGCCTATGGGCTAGATCTCGATAGCAAGGGTAAGTGAACCCGCTAACCGAATGACCATGCACCCTCAGTCTGGTAATCCTGCTCACATCCTCCAGGTTGGGGATCACAGTCCCCATGGAAACATGAATTAGGTCGCCTCCGTGTCCCACCTGCCGCACAGGGCCTGGGTAAGATGGGCATCCACCCTCATCCACTCTGTCGTAGGATCTCACGAACCCCATCTCCTCAATCCTTTCTCTCTGGAACCCCGGGAAGGCTAAGAACACGGCTAAACCTAAAATCCAAGAAACTCGGACCCTCATTTCTCCCTACAAACACAAAACAGGCAGTTGATCAATAAAAACAGCTAACTTGGGGGTTATTCGGCTGAGGTTGCGGCAATTTAGTCCACCGCGACCTTGTCGCATCGTGGCAATGTGCCGCAACCTTGTCGCGTCGACCTTTGTGTCATGACACTGTTGCACCGCACCAATGCGCCGCGAGAGTGTCACGGCCCATTGACCCGTCGCGACTACTGGCGTCGCGACGGGGCGACCTGTCGCATTCTCAGATGCGACATTGGCCGGAATCCCCTGTTTGGGGGCGGTTCTCTTGGGCATATCACCCTACAATGGGGCCTCTAGGGGCTTCCACACACATCCACAATCGCATTTAAGGGGTTTAGGGTCGGGGAACTTACCTTCTTCATCGCCTCCTCCCGAGCCGTCGCTTCCTCCACGTTGATTGTCGGGGCTCCTCCTCCGCCATCTCCACTCAGCAGTCTCTCAATAGCGGAGGCACCTCCTCGCACCGCCAGACGGTCCTCGTCGCCGGCCGCTTCCTCCTCCTGCGCTTGGCGAATCGCCGCCGCCACCGCCTCCGTTGCTTCCTCCTCCATCCTAGCACTGAGAGAGATGAGAAGAAGAAAGAGTGAAAGAGAAAGAGGAAGAGAGTGTAGAAAGGAAGAGAATCGCCCGGGGAGGAATCGCCGAAGCAACGAAGCAAGAACGCGCAATGGGGGGAAGAGGAAAGGCTTTTGCATTTTTTGAATCGCCGGTTGGTGTCGCGGCGCTCACAGGTGTCGCGTTCTTATCGCGACGGCTAGGTTGGCCATATTACCTTGTCCCGACGCCCGCCCCATCTCGACCTTAAGGCGACATCTGTAGAGGTCGCGACTTTGACAGTGCGCAAAAATTGAACAAAGTCAAATTTCACTAAGTCAATAATCAAATACATTGTCGAATTCCCCTACAATCAATCAATGTTCTTTTCCGCCCTAACTACCACCTGATACAATGTCTATCCATCTAAGCTATCAAGTCTCTAGTGCAACTGGACGGATCCGCTCCAGCATCTCGAGGTACTCTCGGACTACATCCTCGTCCTCGCCCACCTCGCCGTGATGATGCTCGTGGCACACACCTCCTAGTGGACGATGGTGCTCGCACGTCTCGTTCATCTTGCTCATCTCCCTCTTCCTCACTTGAATAGGCGGGTAGTATGAAAGATAGGGAACCACTGTGAGGGCCGCTCCATACTGTAGATAGCAACGGGTGGGTTGTGAGAGGGTTAGCGCCTCGTTGCCTAGGAGGCGAAGTGCCAATCTGAGACGATGTGGTAGGTAGACCGTCCTATTGTGAAGGAAGTGTAGGCGCATGTCAAACTCCGCCACTGTCATGTTCTGAGGTAATCGTGCCAAGACTTCAATCCTTTCACTTGGGCTATCTTGCACCATGCCCGGGGAGTCATGTAGAGAGGTGCGCCGACAAAAGCTAATGGATGGTGGAGCATTGTCTTGCACTCGGTGGAGAGGGTATCCATGGCCGGAACTGTATGTGCATGCCCATCCACAGCTCGAGGGTGATGACGGAGCCGAAGAAGGGACTTCCAGTGGTTGTAGAGGTAAGTCCAGCATAAAGATAGCCAAGAATGGCTTGACCAATACTCATACCTTCTGAGACGAAGTCAATTATGCTCAGATTCGCCATGGAGATAGCACCGTCTTCAGCTGGGAAGAGAATGATGCCATACTTTGGCAATGGCGAGATGGTTCCCGGTTTTGCGCTTGCACTGGGAGATCACCCATTGGGCGATGGGGAGGAGATGTACCTGCGTCCGGCTGGTCATGGAGTGCAGGTCAGTCTTCTTATTGGTAATTTTCCCGAGGATGCTCCACGCATTGATAGGTGCTACTGTGTAGGAGAGAGCGACCTCATTCCCCCTCTAGTACCGTGGGAGACCTAACATTGTCTCCAACTCCTCCAGCAAGATAGTAGCCTCGAACTTGGAGAAGATGAACGTGTGGTTTGGGATGCCACAGCTCCACCAACGCCGTAATGTTGTCCCACACGTGCACGATCTTATGATATTGCTTGGCTAGCACGAACGTAGTAGACAGTCCCACTCCTTCAAGTGATGAATGGATGAAGGCGGGAGTAGCTCTATCATTGGGGTTAGCCAAGGCACTTTGGGAGAATCTCCTCTGGCCAGGAAGGATCTATAGAAGAGAAGATTGAGAATGGGGAGGAGAGGAAGAAAACAAGAAAAAATAGAGTAGAAAATCAAAGCTAAAAGATCACTTACTTGAAGCTCTGAGCATGTGCATATGTGCCTGGGGATGGAGGAAAGTTGCTGGAGCTCAGCATGAGACTCTCGAGCAGCCTTGGGACCGGCATATGGCGGGATGTCTTCTTGGAAGGCAGAATAAGATCTCTTCATGACTGAAGGAGAGAGAAACTAAAGAAGAGAGAGGGGGGAGAGAGAGCTGCGGATTAGCACCTGAATAGCCCTATTTATAGAGCTCTAGGGGGAGCCAACCCATCCTAATCCTGTAACTAAGTGTTAGGATAAGATTAGAAGAGGTCTAGGAGTCCTAATAGAAGTCTAAGGGTCTTAGGATAGAGATAAACATAGTTTTTTTGCGTTTTCTAAGTTCGGTCAGAGTTGCAACGTCGCGATATGACGCGATAAGGTCGCGACATGGCGGGGCGACGCGACTATGTCGCGGACCCCAAAGGCGTCGCCTCTCTATCTTGTGTGTTATTTTCCACGATTGTGCATAATGTATTTGCATATTCAATTATGTTTATGTATATATTGGAATTTTGTGTTATTATGTCTACTTTGTCAAAAAAAAATCAAATCAAAAATTAAAAAATCAAAAATCACAAAAAGAGACATCACAGGTAAGTATTCCTTTCCTTACTCCTTGCATTACTATATGGTATTCTATTTATTAATCACTTCAAGGACTGACTGGTTCTCAATGTGCTCTGGGATTGAGTTCTCCTTTACTAAAAACAGTGATAATCTAGGTGCACATTGTCAATCGTTGGATAGGTCGTTAGTCGGGTAAGTTCGGGGACGATGGATTCAGGCCTGCACTGCGGTTGTGGGTAGTCTCTTGACCCATTCTTGTTTGGCTTAAAATTATTATCCTTGATGTATTTTCTATTTTTTTCCTTTTCTTTGCATTCGTTTTAATGATTTCTTTTCTTTTAGCCCAGCATGCATCATATAGGTCTTTGAGCTTTCACAACTCATCCCTGGCTAATGGTGAGCTCTTGTTGAGTGCCCAATCATTGTTCATGTTTCAAACAAGAAATCCTATTCCATTCTGAATCGGAAGGTTTGCCTCTGAGTGAGTTGTTCCCGTCAGTTTGACAAGAATTTTCCTGTCTGGATTCTCTATCCAATTTCATCTTACTCCTTTGATCCGCTTGGTTGCGAACTGCTCACAGGACAGAGTCATGAGTTACCTAGCTGGTACGCACATGTCCCTCCAAAACGAAACCTACAGGCCAATCGGCTAGGATACCTCTCAATCGAGGGGTTGATCGTCCTTTTCTTTCTCCTTCTCATCCAGACTTGTGATTTTCTTTGCATTCTGCTCGAGCAGCTAACTCGAGGCTTTCACGAAGATTCCAATGCTTGTTGGTTAGGTCGGGTGTCTCTTTACCTTGACTCTTATTTTTCAGTCCACTCTGCATCATTTCTGCTTCGCCGTCACTTTATGACACCTCCACTTCACTTCCGCTTCGCTCCTTTGCAAAGTAGAAGTCAAGGAGGGGCAATCTGTAGACACCTGATTCTGACTAATAAGTGAACCACATTTCTTGTATCTTAGTGAGCCCCTAGTGGTCACTCACCTGAGCCATCATTAACCTTGCTTTGAGCCCATTAACAGCCCATTTCCATGAAAATCCCGTCCATTATCTTTTAAAGAGTCCATGAGCCCTAATGATCATATCTTCCTATGTGATTGGTCAATAATTCAAGAATAAACGATTTTCTTTAACGCGACGGGCCGTAGGGTGTGCGTTACTGCTATTGCGACCCTTTGGCCGCCGCAATAAGCCCATGCATATCCATGCATGTGACCTCATTGTCGCGTCCCTCTTGGTCGTCGCGATCATTCTGTCGCGCCCCTACGATGCGTCGCGACTTCAAACCGCGTGAGCTGGCCTCCGCAACCACCTCCTATTTATCTTCTTAAGGCCTTATCTCTATCCATTTGAACCTCCCAACCCCCATGGCCGCGGTTTGGGGCTAAGGGTCTCCTTGGGAGTCTCCCTATGACTCTACCCACGAGTTTTAATGAGATTTATCCTCTCATATGGGTATTTATCACCTAATAATGGGATTTTCTCTCTCATTTTCTATATAAGCAAGCCCATTTTCTTCAGAGAGGGGGGACCCCGAATTTCACCCCAAAGGGCTGCCAAAATTTTCCGTGAGCTGGACTTAGCTCGAAATCAACCCTTCCCCTCTCATTTCCACACATTCTTCACACCAAGCCATGACGATCTCTTCATCAATGGAGCTTGGTGAGTGAAGAGGGCGACCCCACAACCCTTCCTCAGCATCTGGAGCATCAAAGGATGTCCACCATGCCAGGGAGTCACCCCATACGGGGCTCCTTTCCTCTTCCTTCTTCCTCTTCATTTCATGCATTTCTCTTATTTTTCTTAGATAGGACTCATTTCCCTTTTCCTTCCCACGTTTTCCATATACCCAAGGGGTTTAAAACCACCCCCAGGTCTGTTCCCACCATGCTTCATCTTTTCTTTTCATTTTTGGATGGATACTATGCTTAACAAGTTCTAATAGGGTTCTTTTCTTATTTTCGTTGTTTTGGCAGGCACTGAAGCAAGATCTCACGAGGAGCTCTTGTCCTCTGGCCGGCCGGAGGGAAGGAAGAAGGTCCTTCCACATTTCTCCCGCACTGTAGAGAACGCGACCGAGGAAGGCGACGTGACAATGTGAATACGTCCCTATAGGGCGTCGCGACACCAGCTTCATCACAACGGGGTTTCCCCATCGCGACCTCAGGTCAGTATGATGTTCTCTCTCCTTTTCCTAGACTAGTTAGCCCATGTTATTTATATTCTTAGGCAACTATCTAGGTGGCGATCACATCCTTTTCTCCATGTCTTTATATTGAGCATATATTTACGTGTATTGGGGGGCGTACAACCCTGTGATTACACCAGTCTTGCGTTGTGGTTTTATCTCTCTCGTATGTGGAAGAGACTCGTTGCGTTGCGTGTCTCCTTCCTCTGCTTTCCGTTGGTTGCTCAGGGTGGCGATGCTCCACTATGGTATTGTGTTGCCACGGTGTGCATCGTTGCGACCTTTTGGTGGAGTCATCTCCCCTTGAGTTGTTTGGGTTGAGCTGGTTCCTCTGCTGTCGTTTCCTTTTGGCACCGTGGGTCGGTGGACCTGTTCATGTCGTTTGTCATTGTGATGGTTTCTTGCTACTTGCCTGAGCAATTTGGGGCATTGGGTCCCTATCGTTTAATGCGAGGTAGTCCCGTTTTCTTGTCGGGTTGCTTTGCGTGAGCATTGTTCTGTTGTGCATTGGATTTTCTTGGTTGGCTTGCTCATGCAAGCATTGTTTAAGTGTGTGCTCCATTGTGCCTCGGCTTGTGCCTTGGAGGCATTTCGTGTCATCGTTTTGGTGTTTGGCCTCTCTATCGGTCGTGATAGAGGTGGTGCTTCTTGATCTTGCGCGCCAGGGAGTTGCTGTGGTTTTTCGCTTCCCATGCGACAGAGTCAGTGCTCCGTGTTTTGTGTGCTTCTTGGAGCGGATGTGGTTGTCGCACTCTTGAAGTAGTTATCGGCTTTCTGTGTGCTTCTGTTGTGGGTCTCTAGTGGAGAGTCCCCTTCGGTGGGCCCTGGATCGTCTCGGGCCGTTGGTGCAGTTGCGTGTGCTGCACCTTAAGCATTTTTCGATGCTTCGTGTTTCTGTGCCTCAAGGGCTGGGGCCGGCGCGGCCTGTTGTGCCCTTTTAGGCTTGCAATTCCTTGTGTGTGGCTTTTGGCGGGTCTCTAGTGAAGAGTCCTTCAGTTGGCCCGTAGTATCGTTTCGGCCACTGTGCACCTGTGTTGCACTTTGCTTAGTTTTGGTGCTTGTGGTAGCACCGTGTGCTCGTGCTCGAGTGTTTTGTTTTGTGCCGTCTGGAACCTAGGTGCATTGCGTTGTACCTTGGGTTGCTCCCGGTGCTGGTGATAGCACCGTGTGTTGTGCCGTGTGCCTATTCGTGAGATTTATGTGTCGTCTCATGACTTCGCTCGATGTTGGAGGCATTGACCTTTCCGCCTCTGGGACACTTTGTGCTGGCCTATGCCTCATGGTCGTACTGTTACCACTGTGGGGTGGCTGCTTTGCCTTGTCTATTTAGCCCTATCAGTGGTACGCCAGGCTTTGGTCGTGGCCGGTGTCCAGGTTTTCCCTCTCGCTTTGGGAGCGAGCGTGTTCGGTTGTGGTACCCTACGTCGGTCTGGGTCCCTTTGAGGTCAACGTGTTGTCCTCGACCTCTACGGTTGTTTTGGTTCCCGTGCGGTTGTGCGTGGTGTTGGTGAGCCTGGAAGCCGATGGCGGAGTCTTCTGTCGGTTCATCTGGTGACAGTGAGGCTTATTGGCTTTCTAGTACTCGACCACGTGGTTTGTCGACGTTGTGAGGTGTCCGGTTTTGGTTAACCTCAAATGTCTTCCGTGCTTTTGTTGCGATGTTTGCACTGTGGAGCGTGTGGTTTCCCAGTTTTGTGGCTCACACGTGCATTTGGTGTCCTTGTCAGACCACGAGGAAGATCTAGGTGAGACCTAGTGGTGACAGTGGATGTCGTTTCTGCATGTTGAGGTTCTTTGCGTGCATTTGCTGTCCCTGTTGACCACGAGGAGGTCTGGGTGAGACCTAGTGGTGACAGTGGACGTCATTCTGTGTGTTATGGATCCTCCGCGAGCGTGTGTTGCTCTGGTTCTCGTCGCGCGCGGTGTGACTTCTCGGTTGGGCCGGTGACTGGTGCTAGCTATTCCTAGTAGCGTAAGATTGATCTTGACTCTCAGGCATTTCTCGTGTGGTTGTTGGCAACCGCATCCTCCACTACAAGAAAATGCGCTATTTCCGATGGACTGGATCCGTCGAAAATCCGACGGTATTCCGTCGGAAAGGGCGCCTTCCGATCGCTTTCCGTCCAAAGCTCTTCGGAAACTGTCCATCGGAAATACTTAGTCAGAAATTTCCGACGGATGACAATTCCGTCGGAATTCGGTCGAAACCTCCGACAGATATAATCCGTCGGGAAAGCCGTCAGTATTTTCCGACGGAATTGCCGACGGTGTTTTGCCGTCGGTAATTTATCAGTTCCGACGCATACTATCCGTCGGTCAATCCGTCAGTATTTTCCGACGGCATTACCGACGGTGTTTTTTCCGTCGATAATTTATCAGTTCCAACGGATACTATCTGTCGGTCAATCCGTCAGTAATTTCCTATGGCATTACCGACGGTGTTTTTTCCGTCGGTAATTTATAAGTTCCGACGGATACTTATTCGTCGGAAAATACACATATATTTTTTTAAAATAGGCAAATAAATGATTTGTCAACATTGCTACAATGTCAACCTGCTACAATATTCATAAATTTTAACAATACTCACAATCAACATAAAATCATAAATACAATAAATATAAATCATATAGAATAATGAATACAAAAATCAACATAGATCTGCTGGATCGTCTGCTGTCCCTGCCTCGTCATCGTCTGGAGCTGGATCCTATATTAAAACAATTAAAAGGAGAAACATTAATAATAAATAAAATACCATACAGTATTTTCAAAAATGAAATTTAAAACAGTGTGAATATTTCTCAAGCTTAATACAATACTATTTTAAGTCCATCATTTTCTTGGGTGTTTTTTAATCCGTCCTTTGAATGCCCACCCAATCCGGGGATCAAATTGGATTCCGTCAGTTTCTACACGTCACTTTAACCACCCGTCGTGTCGGAGAACGGCACGTCGATCGGATCCCTATTTGGGATTTTGGACCCCCGGGTTGTGTGTTTTAACCTTTTATATACTTGCCTGTTTTTAGATCCGTCCTTTGAATGCCCAACCCAATCCGGGGATCCAAATTGGATTCCGTCAGTTTCTACACGTCACTTTAACCACCCGTCGTGTCGGAGAAAACGGCACGTCGATCGGATCCGTATTGGGATTTTGGACCCCCAAGTTGTGTGTTTTAACCTTTTATATATACTTACCTATTTTTAGATAACGTCCTTTGAATGCCCAACCCAATCCGGGGATCCAAATTAGATTCCGTCAGTTTCTACACGTCACTTTAACCCACCCGGTCATGTCGGAGAAAACGGCAAGTCGATCGGATCCCTATTTGGGATTTTGGACCCCCGGGTTGTGTGTTTTAACCTTTTATATATACTTGCCCGTTTTTACATCCGTCCTTTGAATGCCCAACCCAATCCGGAGATCCAAATGGATTCTGTCAGTTTCTACACGTCACTTTAACCCACCCGGTCCGTGTCGGAGAAAACGGCACGTCGATTGGATCCCTATTTGGGATTTTGGACCCCCAGGTTGCGTGTTTTAACAATTTATATATGCTTGACCGTGTTTTTAGATCCGTCCTTTGAATGCCCAACCCAATCCGAGGATCCAAATTGGATTCCGCCAGTTTCTACACGTCACTTTAACCCACCCGGTCGTGTCGGAGAAAACGGCACGTCGATCGGAACCTATTTGGGATTTTGGACCCCCGGGTTATGTGTTTTAACTTTTTATATATGCTTGACGTGTTTTTAGATCCGTCCTTTAAATGCCAACCCATCCGGGGATCCAATTAGATTCTGTCAGTTTCTACACGTCACTTTAACCCACCCAGTCGTGTCGGAGAAAACGGCACGTCGATCAGATCCCTATTTGGGATTTTGGACCCCCGGTTGTGTGTTTTAACCTTTTATATACTTGCCCGTTTTTAGATCCGTCCGTTGAATGCCCAACCCAATCCGGAGATCCAAATTGGATTCCGTCGGTTTCTACACGTCACTTAACCCACCCGGTCGTGTCGGAGAAAATGGCACGTCGATCGGATCCCTATTGGGATTTTGAACCCCCGGGTTGCGTGTTTTAACCATTTATATCTGTTGACCGTGTTTTTAGATCCATCCTTTGAATGCCCAACCCAATCCGGAGATCCAAATTAGATTCCGTTAGTTTCTACACGTCACTTTAACACACCCAGTCGTGTCGGAGAAAACGACACGTCGATCGGATCCCTATTTGGGATTTTAGACCCCGGGTTGTGTGTTTTAACCTTTTATATATACTTGGGTGTTTTTAAGATCCGTCATTTCAATGCCCAACCCAATCCGAAGATCCAAATTGGATTCCGTTAGTTCCCACACGTCACTTTAACCCACCCGGTCGTGTCGGAGAAAACGGCACGCCGATCCGATCTATATTGGGATTTTGGACCCCCGGGTTGTGTGTTTTGACCCTGTATATGTACTTGGGTGTTTTTTAGATCCGTCATTTCAATTCCCAACCCAATCCGGAGATCCAAATGGATTCCGTCAGTCTCACACGTCACTTTAACCACCCGATCGTTCTGTCGGAGAAAACGGCACGCCGATCGGATCCCTATTTGGGATTTTGGACCCCCGGGTTGTGTGTTTTGACCCTTTATATATACTTGGGTGTTTTAGATCCGCCTTTGAATGGCCAACCCAATCCGGATATCCAAATAGATCCGTCAGTTTCTACACGTCACTTTAACCCACCCGGTCGTGTCGGAGAAAACGGCACGTCGATCGGATCCCTATTTGGGATTTTAGACCCCGGGTTGTGTGTTTTGACCCTTTATATATACTTCGGTGTTTTTTAGATCCGTCATTTCAATGCCCAACCAATCCAGAGATCCAATTGGTTCCGTCAGTTCTCACACTCACTTTAACCCACCCGGTCGTGTCAGAGAAAACGGCACACCGATCCGATTCCTATTTGGATTTTGCACCCCAGGTTGTGTGTTTTGACCCTTTATATATACTTGGGTGTTTTTTAGATCCGTCAATTGAATGCCCAACCCAATCCGAAGATCCAAATTAGATTCCGTTAGTTTCTACACGTCACTTTAACCCACCCGGTCGTGTCGGAGAAAACGGCATGCCGATCCGATCTCTATTTGGGATTGTAGACCCCCGGGTTGTGGTTTTGACCCTTTATATATACTTGGGTGTTTTTTAGATCCGTCAATTGAATGCCCAACCAAATCCGAAGATCCAATTAGATTCCGTCAGTTTCTACACGTCACTTTAACCCCCCGTCTCGTGTCGGAGAAAACGGCACGTCGATCGGATCCCTATTTGGGATTTTAGACCCCGGGTTGTGTGTTTTGACCCTTTATATTACTTGGGTGTTTTTTAGATCCATCATTTCAATGCCCAACCCAATCCGGAGATCCAAATTGGATTCCGTCAGTTCCCACACGTCACTTTAACCCACCCGGTCGTGTCGGAGAAAACGGCACGCCGACCCGATCTCTATTTGGGATTTTGGACCCCCTGGTTGTGTGTTTTTACCCTTTATATATACTTGGGTGTTTTTTAGATCCGTCATTTCAATGCCCAACCCAATCCGAAGATCCAAATTGGATTCCGTCAGTTCCCCACCAGTCTTTCACCACCCGGTCGTGTCGGAGAAAACGGCACGTCGATCGGATCCCTATTTGGGATTTTGGACCCCCGGGTTGTGTTTTTAACCTTTTATATATACTTGCTCGTTTTTAGATCCGTCCTTTGAATGCCCACCCAATCCGAGATCCAAATTGGATTCCGTCAGTTTCTACACAACGTCACTTTAACCCACCCGTCGTGTCAGAGAAAATGGCACGTCGATCGATCCCTATTTGGGATTTTGAACCCCCGGGTTGCGTGTTTTAACCATTTATATCTGTTTGACCGTGTTTAGATCCATCCTTTGAATGCCCAACCCAATCCGGAGATCCAAATTAGATTCCGTTAGTTTCTACACGTCACTTTAACACACCCAGTCGTGTCGGAGAAAACAACACGTCGATCGGATCCCATTTGGGATTTTAGACCCCCGGGTTGTGTGTTTTAACCTTTTATATATACTTGGGTGTTTTTTAGATCGTCATTTCAATGCCCAACCCAATCCGAAGATCCAAATTGGATTCCGTTAGTTCCCACACGTCACTTTAACCACCCGGTCGTGTCGGAGAAAACGGCACGCGATCCGATCTCTATTTGGGATTTGGGACCCCCGGGTTGTGTGTTTTGACCATGTATATGTACTTGGGTGTTTTTTAGATCCGTCATTCAATACCCAACCAATCCGGAGATCCAAATTGGATTCCGTCAGTTCTCACACGTCACTTTAACCACCCGGTCGTGTCGGAGGACAACGGCACGCCGATCCGATCCCTATTTGGGATTTTGGACCCCCGGGTTGTGTGTTTTGACCCTTATATACTTCGGTGTTTTTTAGATCCGTCCTTTTAATGCCCAACCCAATCCGGAGATCCAAATTAGATTCCGTCAGTTTCTACGTCGTCACTTTAACCCACCCGGTCGTGTCGGAGAAAACGGCACGCCGATCCGATCTCATTTGGGATTTTGGACCGCCGGGTTGTGTGTTTTACCCTTATATATACTTGGGTGTTTTTTAGAATCGTCATTTCAATGCCCAACCCAATCCGAAGATCCAAATGGATTCCGTCAGTTCTCACACGTCACTTTAACCACCGGTCGTGTCAGAGGAAACGGCACACCGATCTGATTCCTATTTGGGATTTTGGACCCCCAGGTGGTGTGTTTTGACCCTTTATTATACTTGGGTGTTTTTTAGATCCGTCAATTGATGCCCAACCCAATCCGAAGATCCAAATTAGATTCCGTTAGTTTTAACACACTTTAACCCACCCGGTCGTGCGGGAAAACGGCATGCCGATCGATCTCTATTTGGGATGTAGACCCCGGGTTGTGTGTTTTGACCCTTTATATATACTTGGGTGTTTTTTAGATCCGTCATTGAATGCCCAACCAAATCCGAAGATCCAAATTAGATTCCGTCAGTTTCTACACGTCACTTTACCCACCGGTCGTGTCGGAGAAAACGGCACGTCGATCGGATCCCTATTGGGATTTTAGACCCCCGGTTGTGTGTTTTGACCCTTTATATATACTTGGGTGTTTTTTAGATCCGTCATTTCAATGCCCAACCAATCCGGAGATCCAAATTGGATCCGTCAGTTCCCACACGTCCTTTAACCCACGGTCGTGTACGCCGATCCGATCTCTATTGGGATTTTGGACCCCCGGGTTGTGTTTTACCCTTTATATATACTTGGGTGTTTTTTAGATCCGTCATTTCAATGCCCAACCCAATCCGAAGATACAAATTGGATTCCGTCAGTTCCCACGTCACTTTAACCACCCGGTCGTGTCGGAGGAAAACGGCACGCCGATCCGATCCCTATTTGGGATTTTGGACCCCCGGGTGTGTGTGTTTGAACCTTTATATATACTTGGGTGTTTTTAGATCCGTCAATTGAATGCTCAACCCAATCTGGAGATCCAAATTAGATTCCGTTAGTTTCTACACGTCACATTAACCCCACCGGCATGTCGGAGGAAAACGGCATGCCGATCCGATCTCTATTTGGGATTTTAGACCCTCGGGTTGTGTGTTTTGACCTTTATATATACTTCGGTGTTTTTTGATCCGTCAATTGAATGCCCAACCCAATCCGAAGATCCAAATTAGATTCCGTTAGTTTCTACACGTCACTTTAACCACCCGGTCATGTCAGAGAAACACGGCACGTCGATCGGATCCCTATTTGGGATTTTGGACCCCGGGGTTGTGTGTTTTGACCCTTTATATATACTTGGGTTTTTTTAGATTCTTCAATTGAATGCCCAACCCAATCCGAAGATCCAAATTAGAATCCGTTAGTTTCTACACGTCACTTTAACCCACCCGGTCGTGTCGGAGAAAACGGCATGCCGATCCGATCTCTATTTGGGATTTTGACCCCCGGTTGGTGTTTTGACCCTTTATATATACTGGGTGTTTTTTAGATCCGTCATTTCAATGCCCAACCCAATCCGGATTTGTTGCTTTTTAGATCCATCAATTGAACGCCCGTCCCAATCCTAAGTATATGAAATTAATACTAATACTGACCGAGCTGCTGGCTATGTGGGGCGTACTCCCTGCATTATTGAGATGAACTGCTGAACCATATCGTTGAACTGCGTCT
>JACBKR010004332.1:0-24518 GCA_014218235.1 Colocasia esculenta | reverse complement strand
CCAGTCCTTGCATTAATGCTCCATAATCCACAGGTGGTGGTGGGGGTGGCAAAGGTACGCCTGTCTGGTCCTGCGTCTGTTGAGCTGGGGCCTGCGAACCTCCCGCTAACTCATCGCCCTGGGTCGGGCCTGCTCCTCTACGTCCACGGGTAGCCATAGTGTAGCAACCTGAAAAATTCAGTATTTAAAAATTCGAAATAATAAATTATTTAAAAACAGAATAATAGAAACATACATACTATTATCGTATGTGCAAGAACACATCTAAAAAATTCGTAAAATTAAAATATGTTGCCCAGTTGACAAGCCCAGAGGGGGGTGAATGGGTCTTTAAAAATCTGTTTAGGCGACACCTGTATGTAAAAGTATACACAAAAACACATCTTCGATGTTGGTTAGTAACGGTTAGTATGAATAACAAACTCACAAAGAATCAATCACACAACGCAAGGAATTATCCTGGTTCGGACCTCCTTTCCTTAGGAGTCCTACGTCCAGTCCCTGAGCAACAACTCAGGTTTTCACTAACTAGGGTACAGTCCCCCTATGGACACTACAACACCCAGCTCAGCTAGTCTTCCTTCACACCAGAAGGGAATAACCACACCCTGGATACCTCACCAGGTCTTCCTTCACAACCGAAGGGAACAACACCCTGGATCCCACCAGGTCTTCCTTCACACACGAAGGGAAACACCACAAAGAGAATAGAATGAATTCAAGCCCCTAGATCAAGCTTTTACAAGCCAAGATCTGAAGCAACAAGCACTGAGAGCAACAGATCTAAACAAGGCACACTCTCAGAACTACACTGGCTCTCTTAGAAATTCTATTATAGCATAGAGAGCGAAGAGCTAAAGGTGATGAGGAATGAGATTCTTGGCTCTAGACTTCTTTCAGAAGGATTTGAATGCTCGTATGCGAGATCTTGTTCTCCACTGGTTGTTCGCTTCTTCTCTTCTGTCTTGTATTTATATCTCTTTTGAAATACGGCCGTTGAAGTAACCGTTGTCTCTTAGATTGGTAGACGTTAGACTGCTTGACATTTGGAAGCTTCAACAATCTTTTATCCATTTGAGCACGCAAAGAGATAGGGTCTTCTGGCGTCTATATGGTCCAACGTGTATGACAGAATGTCTTTAGGACCCTGCACACATTAAATGTTTGAACAGTAGACAGCTAGGCTGTCTCTTGTTGTCAGTAAACATTGACGTGAGTATTCACCAAAATAGCAATGCCAAATAGCTTGCTCTAAAAGATGTTGACAAATATGCACAATAGAAAAAGGATATCATCTGCATGCATGCAGAGATACGTTCTGTCTTTATTAAATGCACAGCAGTCAGATAGATAAAGAAAACTTTGACTATTCAACGCTTTAAGAGATAAGATAAATGTCAAGTCGATATAAACTATAAAGACGTTGTCTATATGACTTATGAAATCGTTATGAATACTAACAAGTCATTATAGAGAGCAAATCGTCAAAGCAAGTTTATGTGTTCAACAAGGAAATCGTTATGAACACTTATCAAGTCATTATGAGCTTTAAAGAAATCGTTGCTCAAAGCAAATCGTTATGAGTTCTAAAGAAATCGTTGTGCGAAGCAAATTGTTATGAGTTCTAAAGAAATCGCTGCGTAAAGCAAATCGTTATGAGTTCTAAAGAAATCGTTGCGCAAAGCAAAGTTATGAGTTCTAAAGAAATCGTTGCGCGAAGCAAATCGTTATGAGTTCTAAAGAAATCGTTGCACGAAGCAAATCGTTATAAATTCTAAGAAATCGTTGCGCGAAGCAAATCGTTATGAACTCTAAAGAAATCGTTATGATAACTTACGAAATCGTTATGGCGAGCAAGTCGTTGCGAGTTCTAAAGAAATCGTTATGATGACTTAAGAAATCGTTACGGCGAGCAAGTCGTTGCGAGTTCTAAAGAAATCGTTATGATAACTTACGAAATCGTTACGGCGAGCAAGTTGTTGCGAGTTCTAAAGAAATCGTTATGACTTAAGAAATCGTTACGGCGAGCAAGTAGTTGCGAATTCTAATGAAATCGTTATGATAACTTAAGAAGTCGTTACGGCGAGCAAGTCGTTGCGAGTTCTAAAGAAATCGTTACGGCGAGCAAGTCGTTGCGAATTCTAAAGAAATCGTTGATAACTTAAGAAGTCGTTACAGCGAGCAAGTCGTTGCGAATTCTGAAGAAGTCGTTGCGATGACTTATAGAATCGTTGTGAGAACGATTTGTTTGAAATCAAACGATGTCACAGTAAAGAAGTCGTTCAGACACTTAAGAAATCGTTATGAATTCAAATCGTTATAGCACTCAAGGAAGTCGTTGTGACTTTCAACAGAAGTTGATGTGGACTTAGAGAAATATGATCTTGAAATAATTAATGCTTCAGAAAAATAATGCTTACCAATATTGGCTTGATTGACCTTGGCCTTGGAGTTTTCCTGTACTTAAGACTTAGAGAACTTTGATAAGGTTTTGTTAATTACCAAAATAAATGTATTAATTAAAATTACATGGGGACAGACTGAGCATCAATCTCCCCCTTTTTGGTGATGACAAAACTTAACAATAAGCATAAATAAAGAATCTGAATATCTGCAGAATGTATTTCAGATATGCTAAGTATTTTTCTCCCCTTAACAATAAGCAAAAAATCTGAATTTTCCGGAATGTATTTCAGATATGCTAAGTATTTTTCTCCCCCTTTTTGTCATTAAGCAAAAAAGATAAGCTGAGACAAAGAATGAAGAGAAAAGATAAGTAGAGACAAGCAAATGTAGTTTATTCATTCTGAGGAGGTACAGGTAAGTAATAAGCAGGAGATAAAAGAGAGGCAAAATGAGAAATAATCTCCCAGGCCTGCTCTTCCTGCCTCTCAAAGTAAGTCTTGAAGGGTCCAGGACCAACAGAATAATGGGTCCCATAGAGGGAGCCATTCTTTTGAGGTAAAGGACCAACTGAGCTTCAAGGAAATCAATGTACGGATCTCTGTCCAAGGAGTGCTTGAAGAAGGAGACTTTTCCAAAGCTAGCACATGCAAGAAATTGATTAAGGGAAACAGGATAGAAGATCTGCCTATGCTTCAATTCCTGGCGCATGGCGACATAGACTTTGTACCTTTCCACCCAAATTTGAAGAGGATCTTTTACAAGGTGAGGGAATTCATATCCAAAAAGGTTGCAGCTGAGATTGGAGGGCGGCCTTCCCTGGCTAAGGTGACATTTGTATCTGACAATTACTGAGCAGATAGGGGATAGAACTTGGCCCCCCTGCAGGTGTCAGTCTTTCACATTCTGAAAAGGCAGGGGCAAGATTTCAGCATGGATGTGGCCTAGGTGGTACTCCCTAAAGATAAATCTGGGGAAAGCTACCACACTGCCCTTCTGAACTTTGATTCTGCCCATCACTCGTGCAAAACGATCAAAAATAACTAAGCCCACTGGTGTATCCATGAGCAAAGAGTGAAGAGGAGGAAGATATGTAGCCTCTGGCAGCTGAAGAGTAGCAAAGTCTACTTGAATTGCTGCAGTGCCAAGCTCAGGTCCAAGATTTCTGATGGTTTGCCTGAACTGACTGAGTGGGACTTCAGGTAAATGATGAAGATACCTATAATCATTAAACATGTTGAATTGCCTGATCATCTTGATCTCTTTCTGGATGAAGGGAGCCCAGGAGTTGTTATGGTGGAGCAGAAACCATTCTGACAAGGTGAGAGAGTGATCCCTGGGAGGAAACACTTCAGATCTGGCAGAGATAAACTTGTTGTAGAGGACCTTATTTGAGCGAGCCCATTCTTCTTCAGATAGGGATTGAGCAGAAGAGAAGATCTTGGCCTTGACAACCTTGGTACGAGAGGTGTAAGGTAGGATGGTTTGAAGATGGTCAGAATGGTTTAGGAAAGGTAGATTGAAGAGGGTGGCAAAGACAACCTTTGTGAGGTATTCCAGTAGAGAGGCCTATTTTTAGTGACCTCTGTGAGAGAAAACCACAAGGGAGGATACAACGGATTAAAAGATGAAGAGGTTTTTCTTTTCTTAGAGGAGGACAGGAGGGATCAGAGACATGAATATGCTGGCCAACTTTGAGCACAGAGCCAAGAATAGTGTCCTCAAATTCGTCTTTGATGGGGCTCATATAGGGACCATCAATTTGAGTTCCTTCTGGAATGATGGCGATGAAGGAGGGAGGAGGATGAGGATGAAGAAGGGATGATGGAGAAGAAGAGGTGTGAGGAGATGGTCCAGCTGATGATGAGGGACCAGAGGAGGAGGCTTCAGCTGATGATGAGGCTGGAGGAACCTCAAGGATAGATAGAGGTGGAGGAATATGAGTGGAAGAGACAGGAAAAAAGTAGATTGAGAATGAAATGGTGTTGGAGAGGAAATGGGTCTGGGTTGAGGCTTTTTGAAGGTCTGGGGAGCAGGAGGTGCTGTAGAAGCTGAGGGTGGAGATGGAGGAACAGGTGTTTGAGAAGAAAAAGAAGGAGCTGGGGGCTTTGGTGCCAAGACTTCTTCTTCTACCACTGTCTGCACAGGATCAGACTCCAATGGCCCTGATGGCCCTGACACCTTCTCAGCTGGCCCTGGAGGCCCTTTAACATGCTTAGCTGGCCCAGATGGCTCTTGCTCATTGACCTCTGCCTCTGCTGCTACTGCTGCTGGTGCCGGCCCTGATGGCTCGGACACAGGAACTGGCGACCCTGATGGCCTAGAAGTGTCAGCATCCAAGTTCTGATCTGCAGGAGGTGCAGGAGGAGAGGAGCTTGAGCTCCAACTGCCTTCAGAATCTCAGCAAGCATAGACTTCATACTGCCCATCTCTTTGTTGAACCATTTCATTACATTTCTTATTTGAGAGATTTCCTTAGTGGTGGAAGCTTGGCTCATAAAAATGGAGTTCACATCACATTGAAGAGAGCACAAGATCTCTCCTTGAGCATCTAATCTTTCAACGACAGGTTTCAAATTAATAACAATTTTCTGTCTCACCCCTGCCTCTCAAAGGAGAATCTGCTAAGAGTGGAACTTCGGAAACCACTTCTTTTCCTTTCTGCCTTGCCTCTGAAGCTGGAGGCTGCTGATCATCATCTGATTCAGAGGAGCTGGCTGTCTCCCCGTCTCTAGGATCATTACCTGGGGGATTGTCATGTTCCTCCCCCTGAGTGCCATCATCATGTGAACTGGCAAAAACTTCATTAGCAGGCACACTGCCCATAGCTCATCACATTGTGCTGCTTCTGCTGGTCCAGCCTTTAATTGCTCCCCCTTAGCAGGAGCATCTTCTTCCATTGACTCTTGCTCCCCCTAAATGGGAGCATCTTCCATAACAGCTTCTTCAGGAGCAACTGATTCCTCAATGTGGCCTGATGCCACAACTTCTTCCTCTGAATTCCACCACCAACCTTAAAAGTGACTGGGGTGGAATGAATAGAATCCAACACCTCTCTAAGGATAGAGGCAACAATGGAGGTGGGTAAAGGATCTGCTGTGCTACCACTGCTCCTCCTACTGGTGCCTCTGGAGGTTGAGATTCGACTGACACTTCAGGGGACCCTGCTAGCTCTGCTGTCCTTGCTACTTGAGCTGCCAATTCAAATGGTCCTGCTGCCTCTTGAACTGCTGATTCAACAACTGCTGCTAGTGCTACTGCTACTGGTTCTGCTGATGCTTCTGGCACTTCTTCCTGAATATCTGGAATATCTCCTATAATGGCCTCTGCCTCTGCCACAGAGGTCTTAGACCAAATTCTATCAACAACTGAGAACCCACTCTTCCTCAGATTTCTGGACCTAATTGCTTGGCCCATCTTCTCAACTACTGCCCAGATAGATCAACACCAAAGTGTTTGAAGATCTTGGTAAGCAAATGGGCATAGGGCAAAGAGACATTAAGCTTGCTCTTTGTATCCCAATCTGATCACGGGCAAACCTTGTAAGGCCCTCGAATTTTGTTGTATTATTTTATTGCGTGTAAATAACTCATGTTTGTGTATGCATAGATGTACATATCTACGTACATATTAACTAGTTATACTTATGTGTGCATGTGTATAATTAGTTGTAAATAATGTATGAATTGCATGGTGGTAGTGTGTACATGATAATACATATGTATGGCATGTATATGTATAGGTTAAGCATGGTTTCTGCATGTTTTGAGTTCTGGCCGAAGGACCCAATTGGCGTCCACATGGATGGACGTCCATGCTGAGTCAGCGTCCACCTCGATGGACGCCAATACTTAAGCCAACGTCCATTGATGTGGATGTTAAGGTCTCTGACCTGCATGCATTGCAGACCCGAAACTCTGGGGGCAAGCAAGCCCAGCCATTGGGGAGATGTCCCCAACGGCTAGCAAGCCTTCACATCACCTCTCCGGGGTTCCCCAAACCCCTCTCCTTTAAAGAAAACTCCTTCTGCACCAGAAAGAGCTCTCTTTGGCTCTTGGCAAAGAGGAGAGAAACCCTAGCTTATGTGAGAAGGAAACTGAACTTTGCATGCTCTGATCGGCAACTTGGAGCTTCACCTGGTGGTTCCTTGCAACTAGAGGCCAGAGTGGACCAAGGAGAAGGCTTCCCTGACCCCAACCTGCTGTGGAGATCGACTGAGAACCAGGAGGAAGGAAGTTTTGGAGACTTCTTGGGACTGCCCAAGGAGAGCTTCATCAACCTCTTTGATCCTTTGAAGATTTATTTAGAGGCAAGTACCCCATACATTTCGTCCATGTAGATGTCTAGTAGGGTTTTACTATTTTTACAGATTTTAAATCGTGTCCTGGATCCTCCTTTTCACCCTGTATTTGAAGCTCGGTCTGTGCTCTTGCACAGACAGGAACTTGGCGTTAATGCCCTTGCAGCCAAGATCTCCAGTCTGCATCCAACGATCTTGTCGTCCAACCCCTTGAACGGCCAGAGACCGCTGTTAAGTTCTTCAGCACAGAACAGTGAGCTGTTCTCCCTGGTATATGACTATTTTCGATGTGTTTTCGCAATGAGGATACAATGTAACTTCTATATATTATGTATACTAGTTAATGTGGTGTGTGGGAGAATTATTGTGCATTTTTTTTTGTGGATGGTAGAATTTATTAGCTTATTGGAATGCATGTGGAAGATATGGCTATGTATGTTCACCCACTATTCTCATAATCTGTGGAGAATTTGGGTGCCCTAAATTTTATAAACCATGCGTGTATGGGTCAGTCTGTGCCCTGTAATTTCTGAATTTTTCCCATGCTCCTATGATTTACTGTAAATTTCTGCTTTGGAAAATAGCAAACATGCGTAGGCTTGCAAAATTTATAGTAAATGGTGTGTGTGCATTAAATTTGGGGGAAAATTTCTGAAATGATGTGAATGTTGGGTTCAGGGCTGTGAACTGTTAAACCTGATGTTCGTGTTATATTCCATGTTGAATTGAATTTTTAATAGTGTGAAAATGAATGTCTTAATTTCTGTAAATATCTGATAATTAAGAAAATCTAGAAATTGTGTGTGAGGTTATAAACCTGTAATCAGAATGTGGTTAAATTTTCAGGCCATTGGGATAACCGTGGAATGCATTATGGGATTTCCATGCAAAAATATGTAATTAATGCATGCCATTATGAAAATGAGTTGAATTGTGTTTCCAACCTGATTACTATAAGTTACTGAATGTGTAATCTCTGTCATCTGTATTATCATGCTAGGAAAACAGAGCCATGTGTGAATGAGAGAATGTAAAGGTGTGTGTGCGCCATGTGTAAAAATGTGTGTAAAAATCGGTATGTGTAATGTGTAAGACTGTGCCAAGTATGATATTGCTTCCATAGAGGGCCGTGGAACCGTACCATGGAAAAGTCCCCATGGGAAGGTTCAATGTGTTAAGATCCTAAGGCATTAGGATGAAATCCTGGAGGTGGGCAAGTACCACTGGTTAGGGTGGAGACTTGTTCTCCCGGTCTGCGCAGTCCAAGAGTGGTCACTATATTGCCTAGGTGACGTCTATGTGTATGTGTATGTGATGTGTCCTTCTTATGGTGGTTTGGACTATGTGTCATGGCACTAAAGTGTAAAATGTGAAATGTGAAATGTGAATGTGATCTTGTGTAAATTGTGTAGTGTGAATATGTGTAAATGTGCAATATGTGAAAAGAGAACTATATGAATGGGAAATTGTGAAAACATGTGGAACCAATATGTGATATTGTGAAATTGTAGTCCATGATATGATAATGTGAAATTATGTCACAACAACAACCTAATGTGGCTATGAGAATGTTTCATATGTGTAAAAATGCGTAGATCCATGCTAGTAGTACTTCTTGCATATGTGTGAACAATTCCATGTCTCGTTGTTATCATGTTGTAGTTTAATAAGAATGTAGCTCTCATGTGAAGGGTATGAATTTCTAATCCATGACAAAAACAGCAACCTTAAAGTGTATATGCCAAAATGTGTAGCAACCATGTTAGGAATGATTTCCTTCATGTATGTGAGAATCCCATGTTTAGTCGTTTCATGTTATAGTTTAATCTGAAATGTGGTTTTCATGTGATTGAATGAGTAGAGAGCATGTGATAGGATATTTATGTTGAATGTCTTAAATCATGTACCATATGTTTAAATTGTAGAATTACTATGGTAGGTTGTCTCGTTATCAGTGTTCAAGCATGCTATATGTGTTGCCTTGTAAATTGGAATGTAAAAACCTACTGTGATATATGCATATATGATGTGTGTGGAGATTACTTGCTGAGTCTTTTAGACTCACCTTGCTTCGGCGTACAGGTTTAGTTGGTGACGTCACACCGTTGGAGGAGACAGTGGAGAGTGACTCCGAGCGTGGCGAGTAACTTGGAGGAGACATTGTGTGACTTTTTCTTTCATAGTATGTATTAAGGCATTGTAATAGAATTATCATGTAAATGTGGACAAACTATGTATTAAATTTTAGCACTTCAATTATGTGGACTTTAGTTCTTTTAAATTGTTAGTTGAATCATGTATGTTAAATGTGGATGATGAATGAAATGAAGACAGTGCTTCTTTACTTCCGCTACTCTGTATCTATATTTGTGTGTACCTCAATCATTGATAGCGTTTGGGTAAATGCCCCACTATGATAACGTTCACTATACTGACGTGGGTTGGTATAACCGTACCGGTATAATGAAGGTCATCACAGGGATTGGTATCAGAGAGACCGATTGAGATTATACATAAATATACATGAATCATCATCTTCATTACATGCTAAGTCTACATAGGAATGTCCACATGTGTAGAGTTGATTAATAATGAATGAAAAATAGATAAGAAAATGGTTAGGAAATAAATTAACGTAGCTCTAATGGTGGCTGAAATTTATTGCAGCCATGGCTTCGAGAGGTAGACGTGGTGGTGTGCCGGCCCGTGAGGACGAGCCGAGACGTGAGGAGCGGGCGGAGCAGCAGGCCCCAGCACCGCAGGGTCCTGTACTTCCCCCACCACCGCCTGTGGATTATGGAGTGTTCATGCAAGGTTTGGTGCAGGCCATGCAGACGCAGGCCCACACCCAGGCTGCACTCCAGGCTTAGTTGGAGGCTCAGGTTAGCATAATTAATGCAAGTGTAGTCTGTTTTATTTAATTGTATGGTATTATGTTGAATGTGTATTATTGTTGTTGGATGTAGCAGGCTTAAGTACCAGCTCAGGATCATGGTAGACCTTCCATCATGGAAAGATTCAAGAGGATGCTGCCACCCTCTTTTAAGGGGGAGAGCGATCCGTTACTAGCTGAGAGTTGGATGAGGGAGATTTAAAAGATCTTCCGAGCTATTAGTTGTGCGGATGAGGATAAGGTTACTCTAGCCACCTATATGCTACAGGTATGTGTTAGTTGTTGGGTTGAGTGTGAATATAATTCATTTCTCCTCACATTTTGATGATGACAAGCTGTGATTTTAATACTTAACAATTAGAACATGTGAAATACATCACACCTGAAATAACAATATTCAAAAAGCATGTTTCCAAGCACATTTATCATTGATATTCATGATAATATATTAACTAATGATTTATGTGTTTATTTCTCAGGGACAAACATTTATTGCAAGGGTGGTGTCGACACACCTCACACTGGTGTCGACACAATGTTCCAAGCCTAAGCCAAAATATGAAGAATTGGTCAACTAGTGTCGACACTAGACCAGGGCAGGTCGACACTAGAGGCAGATCCCAGAAAATCTTGTTCACAGGTCTCTTCAGTCAGGTCGACACAAAATGCAGGCAGGTCGACACTAGATGGCTCTCCCAGAAGGCCTGTTTTTCAGATGGCTAAAGCAGGTCGACACCAAATGCAGGCAGGTTGACACTAAATGGCTCTCCCAGAAGGCCTGTTTTGCTGTCTGGGACATGGTGTCGACACTGAATCATCTCAGGTCGACACTAGAGACTTCTCCCAGGGAATTGATTTGCCAGTCTGGGACAGTGTGTCGACACACCTCATGGGCAGGTCGACACACTCCAGAATCTCTGTGACTTAAATTTTGTCCTGGACACGTGGCACCCTAGGGAACTATTGGATTAGCCTTGGATCGTGTGCCCACGACCCCCAAGGGTACATTTGGACTATTAGGGGTATAAATACCCTTCTATTGGCTATCCAACATGCAAGAACCCTTTCAGAGCCTCCCAGAAATCCCGTTGGCGGCTGGAAGAGTTCTCCTCCCTGTTCTTGTCTTCCTGGTGCTTCCTCAAGCCAAATTCTCATCTGTTCAAGTATGAGAAGTGGAAATTGATCGTTGAAGAAGCAATTGGATCACCTCAAGGAAGCAAATCAAGTAGAAGCCGACTCGTGTGAAGAATTCAAGGAAGATCCTGAAGATCAGATTGCAGAGCATCGCCCAGGAACTTCCAGAGATCAAAGCTCTTCACAATTCGACTTTCTATAAGGGAGTACATCTGAAGAGAAAAGCTCATCAATACAATTCTCATTTTCCTTTTCTCTTCTGAGTGATTCTGAGATTGTGCATGGGTTGTTGCATGAGTCTCATGAATTAACTCTTGTTGGACTAGATCTGTTGCTAGAGGATCTGAGTCTTGTGTTTTTCTAGCAGGTTGTTTGTGAGCCGTCGAGCTCAGTAGTTTGTGAGTCGTCGTACTCACTGTGTGGTTTGAGCCGTCGTGCTCAATTTGGAGCCGTCGTACTCCGATTGTTGTTTGAGCCATCGTGCTCAGTTTGGAGTCGCCGTGCTCCAGGTGTTTCTTAACTCGTCGTGCTCAAGGGTGTTTGGAGTCGTTGTGCTCCTGTGTGAGTTGTACTCAAGGTTTTTTAGTAGTGTGGCCTCACTATGTGAGGGGTGGACGTAGGAGTCACTGGAGGTGATTTCCGAACCACCTAAAAAATCCTCTGTGCATTGGTTTGATTTGTGGTTTGCCTTTATATCTCGCTAGATGCATGCATAGGGATTTCGTTCACACTACTAATTGATTTGCTCACACTCTAATCACACTTCAGATCAGTAAATTGATTGGGTGATTTGATCTCTGATTCGAAGTAATTTTAAATTGCTTAAGCTTCCGCGTTAATTGTATTAGATCTATTCAACCCCCCCCCTTCTAGATTGATCCTTCCACCCATCCGTTCCTAACAATTGGTATCAGAGCGGGTTAATGTCTGTTACTGATCTGATTTGATTGCTTCTGGCTGATCTCTGTGTTAATTGCTTGAACTGTGTGCTTAATCGCTCTGATTCCTCCATTTGGCATTAGAGCAGATTAACCACTCTAATTGTTAGATCTAATTCCTTGTCACATTGATTCACTGTGATTAGATCTAATAGTCTTTTGTGAGTCTTGGTATAATGGCAAATCTATTTAATCTGTATGAATCTCCTGTTATAATTTCAGAGAAATCACCAGTCTCACCTTCATCAAGTTTTTCAAAGGAAGCACAAAGAAAAGGAGTAAAAGAAATTCACAAGTACTTTATGGCAAAGAGGAGCCTCAATGAATCCAGAAAATCAACAATTCATAAGGTTTTGGCTCTAACAGCACATTCTAAGAGCTCAGAGCATTCTTCATCTCTTCAGAACACAAGAGTTCAAATGGGTCTAAAAGGTCAGGTAAATCAACTCCAGATCCATTTGTGTATTCTAATTCTGATTCTGATGAAGATGAAAGTATGTCTTATGCTGAGTTGATTAAATTTTGTGAAAAGATACAAGTCTTGATGTACAACTAAATACTAAAATAAAGACTTGAAAAAGACTTTAAAACATTGCCATAAAGAAAGTGAAAACTTGAGAATACACTTGAATGCACCAGAACAATGATAAGGATCTTTCAGAAGAAAATGTTAATTTGAAAAATGAAGTTGAAAAATTAAATTCTGAAAAAGAGAATTTGGAAGATGAACTCCAAATCTGTGAAAATAAACTGAATGGATTGAAAGAAAACCATGAGCTATTGAAATCAAAAGTCATTGATCTGGAAAATGAAAAAGAAGAATTGATTGATCTCAATAACAATTCAAATTTTATAATGATCAATTAAACAACAAATCTCTAATATGGCTCATGATCATCAATAAATGAAAGATGCATACAACTTGTTGAAGAAAATCATCACCTAAAAAGGAAGATTGAATGCTTGTACCATGACAAACCATTGGACAATGAATGCAGCAATTTGAGTAATAAAATCGCCGATTTGGAAAAACAAATTGCTCAATTTGAAAATGAAAAGAACAAGATGAAAAATGGTTTAGATGTCATGCTAAACAAGCTTCAAATTTCATAAAAGGAAATAATGCATTAAAATCTGAAAAACAGAAGCTTCAAAATGAATTGAAGAACACAAGTCTTGCTTCTGTTAAAGATAAGAAAAATAAGAACAAAACAAAATTAACAGTTGTTAAATCTGCTGCAAACAAGAACTCTTCTAAGTCTAATGAAAAGCTAGTGCAAGTTCTTGTTCAGAAATAGACAGGGAAAGAGAGGAATGCTACTGTCAAGAGGACTCATCTACTTCCTCCATCAATCCAAAAAGCTCCAAGGCAAATTCTAAATTCACATCATGCCAAGAGCTACAAAAAGGTACCTCCTTCTCCTCATGGTGAGCCTCCTCACATGAAAAGGAGATTTCAGCAAATGCATACATGCCAAGGTAAGTACCAGGTAAAAAATGCTATCATTTACTTTAATTGTAATAAACCTGGTCATCTTGCCAAACATTGCTGGAATAGAAATAAATTTCAATAATCATGCCAAATCAGTCCAATGCTTTCATTGTCATAAAATTGGCCATATTTCTAAGGACTGTTGGTACAGAATGATTTTGTTGTGCATGCTCAGAAATTCCAGTCTAATGCACATGCTCATACGCATAGGAATAAACATCATGTTCATACTGAAAATGTTCAGAAACTCCATGTGTATAGGCATAAAAATGTTGCACAAAATCATTTTATTTCTGCTCATATTAAAAATCTAAAAAATAGAAAACAAAATGTTCAGAATGTCAATGGTGCATTCTATACCAATAACTCTAAGATTAGAAACCATATTCCAGTGTTTCTAGTCTTCAGCAAAATGCACCCAAAATAAAATCATTTTGGATTCACAAATTTTTGTTGCAATCTAACATTGATTTCATTGCAGGACCCAAGCAAGTGTGGGTCCCAAAACTAGCTTGATCAGCAAGCTGAGAAGTCTTGCAGCCATACATTGTAAATGGATTCAAGATATTGGCTGTGCAAGACTAGAAATGACTGGAGAACACAGGTAAAATCTTTGAGAAGAAATGAAGACTGTTCAGGTAAAATTTCTTTATCATTTCAAACTTGAATTGCTTGAATTGGAATGAATGTTTAATTTTTATCTGAACAATGAGAAATGTGTTTCAATGCAACTCCCATCAATGAACTTTATGTCATAACAATTGGAATCATGTTTATGTTATCATGCATGCTTAACTGTTCCAATGAGTCTGTATGCATACTAACTGCTTTGACTTCTTGGTATATCAAATGATGACATGTGGAAAAACAAGTTATGTTGTTTGGAAGCTATCATTATGCATGAGTAAAATGCTCTGCCAAGTACCAAAAGTCATGTTATGCCTAAAGCTAATTGTGCTCATAATCATGTGTGAATTGCATGCTAACTTTTTCATTCTATGCACAAATTAAGGGGGAGTAAATTTGAAAAAGTAAAAAAAAAAAAAAATTCTTTAATAAATCCTGTTAATGCATGCTTGATCATGTTCATATTCTTTCGGTGCAAACTACTTTGAATGAACATATCTGAATTGCATGTATGATCATTTCAAATCATGTATATCTTATGAAGTGAGCCAAAAGAATCTTTGAGTGAAATGCTGGAGAAATATTCCTTCATGTCTGATTTATCATTTTTGAGAAATGAGGTAGCAAAGAAATCATTTGAACTCCATTTCATAGAAACTGAAAAACAAATTGCTGACATCTTCACCAAACCCCTTCCTGACAGTAGATTATCATCTTTAAGGAGAGAACTTGGTCTTTGTAAATGTCCATTTTCTTGATCTCTCACATTGGGATTGGGTTGAGTGTTAGGCATCTTCTGAGGGGAGTTCTTTGCATCATCATTATAATTTGCTACCTTGATTCATACTGATCATATCTCTCTCCATTTCACTTATTTCTTTTTGACAATGAACTCTTCAACTCACATTGTGTTGAACTTCTTGGTATATCAAATGGTGACTTGGAGAAGGACAAGTTATGCTTGTCTGGACACTTTCACTATGCGAGAGTATGTCTCCGCCAAGTACCAAGAAATAAAAATGCAATTATTGAGGGGGAGCTTTTATTGTTTAAAGAGAATCATTCCTGATTTCAAAAACTTGCATATCCTTATTCTGATGAAAAGTGGTTGAAATCCTCATCTCAGGGAAGCTAGAAAATTCAAATAATGTCCTTTGCAAAATTCAAAACTTTTCTTGCATTACATCAATTTCCTTGCATGATGTCCTCATTCAGGTGTCTAGAGTCTCAAAATGATCCTTTGAGTGATCTACTATATTCATTTGTCAACTCTCATCTATACTCTTTAAATCTATAGAAATTCAGATTTCTTTCAAAGACTGAAGGATAATGTGTGTCTTGATTTTTAAACATGCTTTTGTTTGCAACTGATGTTGGATATAACTGATCTCTTTTCTCAAAAACTCTCCAAAATCTGATAATTCAACAGAGCAATGGCACATGTGCTGAGAAACTGCACACCTTCACAATGAATGAAGTGCCATGTATGTCATGAGGCACTAATGCTATCTCTGTTCAAAGGGGATTAAAAAATAATTCAAAACAAAATAAATATGTCCTATGCTTTTTGATGATGACTGAGTAACTGGAAATATTGGCATCTAAAAAACGTATATTTTCATGTCAAAAGGTCATCATTTACCCCTTTGAGACTTGATCATGGATAAATCTTTAGTATCCAGGGACTATAGTGTGTGAAAAGCATTAGTTCTTGAGTGAACAAGATTTATCTCATTTGATAGTTTGTTTTTTTAAAAAAAATGCATGTCATTGGAGAATTGTTTAAAAGAATCATCTCTATCCATCATCAAGTTGTTTTAAAATATGTTTACTTCAACACACTTGTTTTCAGTCTAGAAGATTTTTTATTTCTTTGGAGTTGAAGAATATGGTAGTTTGTAGTTGATTATTCAATGTATTATATCCCTCAAATCATCATTTTATTGACTCAAGTCAATGAATGCTCATATCCTGTTGGATTTGTGTAAAACTTGAATTGTGTTGAATTTTTGCAAAATTTAACAAATGAATTTTTTAGCCTCTTAAAAATCCTTGAAATGATTATTCCACCCATTGCCTATCATTAAAAGATGTCCCAAAGCTCACCAATTTTTCCCACACTCATATCTTAATTTTCATCAGGCCAGGTCGACACTACTCCTCTAGTGTCGACACAGATTAGCTCAGGTCGACACTAATCTCTTCTAGTGTCGACACTGACCCCCCTGCCAGAGTCATTTACACTCGTGGGCGCCGGTTAAGGGTTTGGTGTTCCTCGGGATAGCTTACCCTAATCCCCTTTTCTTCTCCAGGTCGACCCGACGGTCGTCTTCTTACTGAATCCGGCAGGTTTTGAATCCATCTCCTTCCACCTCTTCCCTCCTCCATTCCATCCCTGTCCGTCTTCTCTCATTCCTCACTCTCCATCGTCTCCTATTCCACTCCATCTGCTTCCATGGCACACAAGCAGGCCCCTCGCCGTGGAGCAAGGTCAAGGGCTACGGCAAGGCCCATTCCGGCGGATGATGATCCTCCTATTGAAAGGAGAACCAAGAGGCTCCATGACCCTGAGAGAGCAGCCAGGGCCTTCCTCTGCATCCCCATCATCTGCTAAGAGAGGTAGGGCTTCATCTTCTGGGCGAGGTAGAGGGTCTGCCTACCCTAGGAGGAAAATTCTGGATTCTTCTCCTGAAGTCTCTGAGAAGTCAACCTCTTCATCCTCAGAGTCTTCCCAGCCTTCTAAGAGAACTCCTTCCAAACCACTTAGTGCAGGGAAGACCATTTTGAAACCCAGAGCAGTGGACTTAGATGATAGTGAATTGAATGCTGCCTTTCCTGAAGTCCTCAACTTCTTTAAGTTTCAGTCTTGGCAATCCTTTATTTCAGAGTTTCGCATCATATACCCTAGACTTGTCCAGGAATTCTATATGAATTTGGAATGCACTGATGAGGGCTACAAGTCAAAAGTCAAAGGGATTGAGATTGATATGCCTACAGACATAGCAACCACCATATTCAAAATTCCAGATGAAGGAGAAGACTACCATAACTTTGAGTTCAACCTTCATGAAGCATATACCATCTTGACTGGATTGCAGCAGATGAGTCTGATCCCAAGCAAACTCATGTCACTAAATTCAACACCAACACTTTTCCCCTGTGTTGAGGCTTACCCATCATATTCTCACCACTATCATCACACCCCAAGGTGGTGGAGGGACAGACTCACAGACATTCAAAGGTTTGTGATATACTGCATGAGCAAAGACATAAAGATAACCTCCATGTCATCATGTACCAGATCATCTCTGAGACAACTAGGGCAGATTTGCATAGATCACTTCCTTATGCAGCCCATTTGACTCAAGTCTTAAACACTTTGGTGTGTCTCTGGAGAATGAGAAGTCTCAGAAAATTCCTAAGTCCAACATTTATTGCTTTAAGCATGTTCAAAAGTTTATGGGCTTTAGGATTGTGGGTGATCAGGTTAGGAGAGGGCCAGCTGCAGTAGAGGCCCCTGTGGTTCAGGAGGATCAGCCTCCAGTGCAAGAGGATCAGCCTCCAGCTCCAGAGGATCAGCCTCCAGTGCATGAGGACCAGCCTCCAATGAATGAGGATCAGCCTCATGTGGCAGTTGAAGTTGATGTACCCATTAATGCCCCTCTTTCACCTCAACTTCAGCCTCTTCCTCCCTGAAATTCTGAATGAAATTCCATCTTTTTCTCCACAACCTCCAGTTCATGCATCCACATCCTTTGGTGGACCTTCTGTTCCACCAGAGTTATACACCTTTTTAAATGACAAATTTGATGCTTTGAACACCTCCATTCAGACTATGTCAGAAAATTTTGAGTTGAGGATTCAGAGGTTGGAGAACACTGTGTCTGCCAAATTTATTGAACAAGCAAGCTTTCTGACCATGCAACGCAAAGGTTTAACAGGCTGATTGGCACATTGGCAGATGCTTCAGTTGAGCTAAAAGAGCATCAAGAGGAGTTGGAAACAGTTCTTAAGGGAATTTTGGCAAATTCCCAAGCTGATGTCTTCAACACCAAGGAGACACTCTCTCAGATTTCTAAGACAAGGCTGTCTTTTGCACATTTGGTAGATGACTTAGAGAGCATGAAGAATTTATCTGCTCATATTGATGAAGAGATGTCTGCACTTAAAAAGGAATTCAAAGTTTGAATAGACCTGGTTGGTCAGCTGGTTCTTCTTCTCTTCACAGCCAATATGTCAACTGAGTTCAGTGCCCTTCAAGCTACAATGTCAGAGAATTCAGAGAGAATGGAAAATCTTTTGCATACAAGACTCTCAACTATCCAAGCTCAAATGAAGTTCAGTCTGGCTTCAATGGAAAAGAGATTGACGGATATTGAGACCATTTTGATACCCATTCCTCCTCCTCCTCCTCCCCATTAATGTAATTTCTTTTGATGATGTCAAAGGGGGAGAAGATAGCAAGAAATTGTAATGTTTTTTAAATGTGTTTTTGAAGAATGAATAGAAACCTTTGTGTCTTCAATGTGATTGAAAACTCTTTTGAATGAATGTGATGAATGCTTGTCAAGCTGCTTGACCTTTGTGTGAGAATAGCTTATCTTTAGTAACATTGTGTTTTCATGTGTGCAACTTTCAAATGTCACTAAAAAATGTTCAAAGGTCTTTGACAAGTATGAATAAAAGGAAATGAAAATGCTTAAAATCACATTTCATTGAAACTTTCTACTTCCATATGAATTTAATGTTGCCATCATCAAAAAGAGGGAGATTGTTGGTTGAGTGTGAATATAATTCATTTCTCCTCACATTTTGATGATGACAGCTGTGATTTTAATGCATAACAATTGGAACATGTGAAATACATCACACCTGAAATAACAATATTCAAAAAGCATGTTTCCAAGCACATTTATCATTGATATTCATAATATAACTAATGATTTATGTGTTTATTTCTCAGGGACAAACATTTATTGCAAGGGTGGTGTCGACACACCTCACACTGGTGTCGACACAATGTTCCAAGCCCTAAGCCAAAATATGAAGAATCGGTCAACTAGTGTCGACACTAGACCAGGGAGGTCGACACTAGAGGTAGATCCCAGAGAATCTTGTTCACAGGTCTCTTCAGTCAGGTCGACACCAAATGCAGGCAGGTCGACACTAGATGGCTCTCCCAGAAGGCCTGTTTTTCAGATGGCTAAAGCAGGTCGACACCAAATGCAGGCAGGTCGACACTAGATGGCTCTCCCAGAAGGCCTGTTTTGCTGTCTGGGACATGGTGTCGACACTGAATCATCTCAGGTCGACACTAGAGACTTCTCCAGGGAATTGATTTGCCAGTCTGGGACAGTGTGTCGACACACCTCATGGGCAGGTCGACACACTCCGAAATCTCTGTGACTTAAATTTTGTCCTGGACACGTGGCACCCTAGGGAACTGTTGGATTAGCCTTGGATCGTGTGCCCACGACCCCCAAGGGTACATTTGGACTATTAGGGGTATAAATACCCTTCTATTGGCTATCCAACATGCAAGAACCCTTTCAGAGCCTCCCAGAAATCCCGTTGGCGGCTGGAAGAGTTCTCCTCCCTATTCTTGTCTTCCTGGTGCTTCCTCAAGCCAAATTCTCATTGTTCAAGTATGAGAAGTGGAAATTGATCGTTGAAGAAGCAATTGGATCACCTCAAGGAAGCAGATCAAGTAGAAGCCGACTCATGTGAAGAATTCAAGGAAGATCCTGAAGATCAGATTGCAGAGCATCGCCTAGGAACTTCCAGAGATCAAAGCTCTTCACAATTCGACTTTCTATAAGGGAGTACATCTGAAGAGAAAAGCTCATCAATACAATTCTCATTTTCCTTTTCTCTTTTGAGTGATTCTGAGATTGTGCATGGGTTGTTGCATGAGTCTCATGAATTAACTCTTGTTGGACTAGATCTGTTGCTAGCGGATCTGAGTCTTGTGTTTTTCTAGCAGGTTGTTTGTGAGCCGTCGAGCTCAGTAGTTTGTGAGTCGTCGAACTCACTGTGTGGTTTGAGCCGTCGTGCTCAATTTGGAGTCGTCGTACTCCGGTTGTTGTTTGAGCCGTCGTGCTCAGTTTGGAGTCATCATGCTCCAGGTGTTTCTTGACTCGTCGTGCTCAAGGGTGTTTGGAGTCGTCGTGCTCCTGTGTGAGTTGTACTCAAGGTTTTTGAGTAGTGTGGCCTCACTGTGGTTGGGGTGGACGTAGGAGTCACTGGAGGTGATTTCCGAACCACCTAAAAAATCCTCTGTGCATTGGTTAGATTTGTGGTTTGCCTTTGCATCTCGCTAGATGCATGCATAGGGATTTCGTTCACACTACTAATTGATTTGCTCACACTCTAATCACACTTCAGATCAGTAAATTGATTGGGTGATTTGATCTCTGATTCGAAGTAATTTTAAATTGCTTAAGCTTCTACGTTAATTGGTATTAGATCTATTCAACCCCCCCTTCTAGATCTGATCCTTCCCCCATCTGTTCCTAACAATAGTTTTGTATGCTGTATGTTCTATAAAGTTAGATTTGTTTAGATGGTGCTTATGACAGGTGTACTGCAGGAAAGAGATGATGTATGGTAGGCTTCATTGGTGTGTACACGGTTTGAAGACGGCGCAGTTGATGTTGCTTGGGACGGGTCGTGAGGCTCTTTCGGGCCAAGTTCGTCCCCGAGCATATTCAAGATCGGATGGAGCAGGAGTTCCTCTCTTTGACTCAAGGCTCCATGACCGTGCTAGAGTATAAGGCAAGGTTGCATAACTATCTAAGTATGCACCTCACATTGTGGCTGATGAGCACAGAAAGGCGAAGAAGTTTGTGATGGGACTCAAACCATCACTGAGGACGAGGCTAGTGGCGTTCGACCATCGCACCTTGGACGAGGCACTTAGTGCTGCTTGTAGACAGGAGGGTGAGATGGAGCAATACCTTGAAGAAAAGAAGGCTTCGCAGAAGAGACCTGCAACTACGTTCCAGCGGCAGGACAAGAAGAAAGCAGTGTACCAGACACATGCAGTACTCAGGTACCTTCTGTACGTTCCCCTGGTGTGAAGAAAGAGTGTCCCACTGTGGGAAGACACATGGTGGTTCCGAGTGTGGATGATTACGGAAAAGTGCTTGAAGTGCGGAAGTAGCGACCACAAGATTAAGGATTGTCCGAGACTTCAGCAGGGAATCCAGCGTGGAGAGCCAGTCCCAGCAGCGGTAGCGGCAGCGGCGCCAGCTACCGGAAGACCAGGAAGGCCTCGAGCCCCAGCTCGAGTGTTTGCTTTAGTGCGCGAGGACGCCGAGCAGGCGGAGCATGTCACGCGAAGGTACGGTTTTACTTCTAGGTGTGCACGCTCGGGTTTGTTTGATACGGGTGCTACTCACTCATTCATTTCCGAGTGGTTCGCTAGGCAGTTAGCCCTAGAGTCAGGCATAGAGTCTGAGGATTTAGAGGTCCCTTTGTCTGTGAACACCCCTGCGGGTACGGTATCGACTAGAAAGTGCATTCCGTCGTTACCTGTGTGCATTGAGGATAGAATCCTAGAAGGGTGTTTCTTCTTGCTAAAGATGAAGGACTATAATGCTATTCTTGGTCTGGATGGCTAGAGGAGCACTATGCGTTAGTAGATTGTCGTGGGAAGAGGATTGTTTTCCGCATTCCTGGTGAGGATGAGTTCTCTCATCCCTTGCCAAGGAACTTGGCGGGGAAGCTAGTCATCCTCTGCCATGAGGCGATGCACATGGTAAACAAGGGTTGTGACGCTTTTCTTGCCAGCGTGGTGTTAGTGCTGGAGGCTGATGAGTCACCTATTCTTGCAGAGATCGAGGTAGTGGAGGATTTTTCCAGACGTCTTTCCTGATGATTTATCTGGATTGCCACCGGATAGAGAGATAGAGTTCACCATAGAGTTGCTTCCGGGAACCTCTCCTATCTCGAAGGCTCCATATCGAATGGCACCTGTGGAGTTAGCCGAGTTGAGGAGGCAGTTGCAAGAGTTGCTAGATAAGGGATTATTCGCCCTAGTGTTTCCCCTTGGGGCGCAACTGTATTATTCGTCAAGAAGAATGACGGGTCACTTAGGTTATGCATTGACTATAGGAAGCTGAACCAAGTGACTGTGAAGAACAGGTATCCCTTACCTCGTATTGATGATTTGTTTGACCAGTTGAAAGATGCATCAGTCTTTTCTAAGATTGATTTGCGATCTGGTTATCATCAGTTGAGGATTCGGAGTGAGGATGTGTCCAAGACGGTATTCAGATCCTGTTATGGACATTATGAGTTTTTGGTTCTTCCTTTTGAATTGACCAACGCCCCTGTAGCGTTCATGGATCTCATGAATAGGGTGTTTAGACCTTATTTAGATAGCTTTATTGTAGTGTTTATTGATGATGTGCTGGTCTACTCTTCGGACGAGGTAGTATTAGAGGTTCTCCGTGAGCACAAGCTGTATGCTAAGTTCAGCAAGTGCGATTTCTGGTTGCGCAAGGTTCATTTCCTCGGGCATGTTATCTCTGGTGCTGGTGTTGCAGTTGATCCAGAAAAGATTCAGGCAGTTATGGATTGGGAGATTCCCAAGACCCCTTCGGAGATTCATAGTTTTCTTGGTTTTGGCTGGTTACTATCGGCGATTTATTGAGAGATTTTCATCCATCGCCGCCCCATTGACTCAGCTCCCCAGGAAGGGAGTGAAGTTTGTTTGGTCCGAGAAGTGTGAGAGTAGTTTTCAATTGTTGAAGACTAAGCTCACGTCAGCTCCGGTGTTAGTCTTACCGAGCGGTGTAGAGGGTTTTGCTATCTATACGGATGCGCATCTGATTGGCTTAGGCTGTGTGCTAATGCAGCAAGGAAGGGTAGTGGCTTATGCTTCTCGTCAGTTGAAGGAGCATGAGAAGAACTATCTGACTCATGATTTGGAGCTCGCAGCAGTGGTTCATGCACTAAAGATCTGGAGGCACTATCTTTATGGTGTCAGATTTGAGGTGTTTACCGACCACAAGAGCTTGAAGTATCTTTTCTCCCAAAAGGAATTAAACCTGAGGCAGAGAAGATGGATTGAGTTCTTGAAGGACTATGACTTCGACCTTCAGTATCACCCTGGGAAGGCGAATGTCATAGCGGATGCTCTGAGTAGAAGAGGCCATCTCTCCAGCAGGACTGGAAGATGTTGGAGGATGCGGATTGCGCGTTGACTGAGTTAGAGCCATCGTTATGCCAGGCTTTTGTAGCTCAGTTATCTCTTAGGTCCTCGTTTTTGGATGAGGTGATCGAGCACAAAAAGCCGACCCTAGACTCCTAGAGTTAGTGGGCAAGGCAGGCATTGCTCGTGATGAGGACGGTGTGATTAGATTCCATCACCGTGTTTATGTCCCTGACTTGGTAGATGTCTGTGAGCATGTGTTAGCGGAGGCTCACAGATCGCGATTCTCTATTCATCCGGGTAACACTAAGATGTACCAGGAATTGAAGAGGTCCTTTTGGTGGTCGGCATGAAGAAGGATGTGGCAGATTATGTATCCCGGTGTTTAGTGTGTCAGCAAGTGAAGGCCGAGCGACAACGACCATCCGCCTTATGCAAAGGATGGAGATCCCAGTGTGGAAGTGGGAAGATGTTACTATGGACTTTGTTTTGGGTCTGCCTCGATCTAGAAGGGGCAATGACTCGATTTGGGTAGTTGTAGATAGATTCTCGAAGACTATGCATTTCTTGCCTATGAAGAAGAAGCAATCGGTTGAGAGTTTAGCTAGATTGTATGTTAGTAGTGTGGTTAGATTGCATGGTGTGCCGATGTCGATCATTTCGGATCGAGATCTGAGATTTATTTCGAGGTTGTGGAAGGGTCTTTAGCATGCATTAGGTTCGGAGCAGAAGCTCAGTTCGGCTTTTCATCCCCAGACAGATGGACAGTCCGAGAGGACTATCCAGACGCTCGAGGATATGTTGAGAGCATGTGTACTGGATTGGAAGGATGATTGGGAGCGTCATCTACCTCTAGTGGAGTTCGCGTACAACAACAGCTTTCATGCGAGTATTGGTATGGCTCCATTTGAGGTGTTGTATATAGGCCATGCAGATCTCCTTTACGTTGGGAGGAGACCGGTGATAGGCAGCTGATCGGTCTGGAGTTAGTTCAGGAGACTTCGGATAAGGTCCAGCTTATCAGGAAGAGGCTTGTTGCGGCACAGGATAGGTAGAAGAGCTATGCCGACAACAGGAGGAAGGTTTGGAGTTCGAGGTGGGTGAACATGTCTTCTTGAATATATCACCTACTCGTGGTGTCGTCAGATTTGGCAGGCATAGTAAGCTAAGCCCTAGATTCATTGGCCCGTATGAGATTCTCAGACGATTGGGCAGCGTGGCATATGAGCTAGCTTTACCCCCAGATTTAGCTAGTGTTCATCCCTTTTTCCACGTTTCTATGCTCAGGAAGTATGTCCGAGATCCATCTCATGTGATTAGTCATGAGCCAGTGGAGATTCAGCCAGATTTGTCGTATGTGGAGCAACCAGTAGCTATTCTTGACCGGAGGTTCAACATCTCTAGAACAAGGGTATTGCATCGGTGAAAGTTCTATGGCGGAATTTCTCACGAGAGGAGGCTACTTGGGAGCTTGAGGATGCGATGAAGAAGAAGTATCCCCGTTTGTTTAGTAGTTTTGTTTAAACTTCGAGGACGAAGTTTCTTTAAGGGGAGAGGTGTAAGGCCCTCGAATT
>JACBKR010004331.1:0-24390 GCA_014218235.1 Colocasia esculenta | reverse complement strand
CAGTTTAAATCTGTCCATCTACAGTATAATACAGTTGCTAAGTGTAACTCCAAAAGTATATTGAATACATGAAAATGGAATGAGTTTTTACTTGGCCGTACCTCTATCATAGCATCTATTCTTTCGTCCATGCTCCTAGATAATCTCCCGATGACATTGATTGTCCCCTGGAGCACCTCACCATCATTGTAAGGGGAATCACTATATTGATGTCTAGGGTTAAAGAAATACCCTATATGTACAAAACATGTGTAGTAAGTTAGAAATTCAACTCATGCTAATAAGAAATATGCACAATAAGATATAATACATTTACCTGCTGCATGTAAATCATGGTGGAGTGTTGACTCCCATCTTGCATCAATAATCTTCCACCATTTTTATATGCTTGCGGATGCTTCTCTCTCAACCTTTCCTTGGCTTTATCCATAGCCTCATATAAGTAACCCATGTCATTCTTGTCCTCTCCAAACCATCCTCAGCACCTGTACTAGAGGCTCTATTAGCTTCAAATAATAGTGGATTTTCTCCCAAAAACGATGGTCACTGACCAAGCAAGAAATCTCATGTGCCACATCTCTGAATTCCTCTCTCAATGTAGCCACATGTGCCAAGTACTCGGAACTGTGTATGAGAGTGCCCAACTCATGTCTAAACTGATGCAGACTCTCCAATGCAATAAATTGTGAGGCAAATCTTGTTGGGCCAGACGAATTATGTCATGTCCATCTGTGCACTCTCTCATCATATGTAAGATTCTATTGTGTCCATAAATAAAAGTAGTAATCATTTGCGACTTGGACACCAAGTCATGCACATGTTTGTCTTTGCCAATATCCTCCATCATCAAGTCTAAGGAGTGGGCTGCACAAGGGACCCAATAAAGACGATGTCGTTTTGCCATCAATTTTCTTCCAGCTGCCTTGTAACTAGCTTCATTATCAGTGACAACTTGGACTACATGTTCCTCGCCAATTTCATCGATCATCTCATCCATGAGCCTAAACAAGTAATCTGCATTTTTTATTTGCCCACTTGCATCTATAGATTTCATGAACATTGTACCCTCACTGCAATATACAAGAAAGTTAATCATGGACCTTCTTGTTGTTCCCGTCCATCAATCACACATAAGAGTACAACCTCTTGCCATCCATATATCTTTGAATGACGCCACCCAATCCTTTATCTCAGTCAATTCTCTTCAAGATATTTGCCATAAATCTCCTTTGGTGTAGGAGCTTTCAAACTGGGCCTGCCTCACCAACTGAATCTATCATCGTTTGGAAATAAGGACTAGATGTTGTATGGGCTGGGACCCCTGCATGCAAAAACCATTTTACAATGTTTTTAACTGCATGTTTAGCGGAAGCAGCTGTGGCCTTTACCCCTTTCATTGCATGCTTTATGCCAGGCTGTTTTGATGAAGATTTCCTTCCCAAAATTGTCAACCCCACTAGTTGGTCCTGTTCCCCTCATTGAACCACCTCTCCTGATAGGTGGTGCCGGTGGCCGTGTGACACTAGCCCCTGATGATGATCCTTCTCTGTACTATGGAACCTCCGCATGTCACTTTCCAACATGGCAGCACGCCGACTCTGCCGTAGTCCTTCTCGCCATTCTCTCTCATTAGGTGAGAGATCCTCATAATCTGTATCATCTAAGTCCTCAACATCAACAGTTCTTGTAGCTGCCTTACTTTTTCCTTCCCAGAAATCTTTCATGCAGTTCTTGTTGATGTTGAATACGTATGCCTCTTTGTTGTTGTCTTCCAGCCATGTAGTCTTTCATCTCATTCACTAACTCCCGCGGACAATGCTTGCATTTTACTACATTTGTTCCAATGCCTGCAATGTGTTGTTTTAGGCGGTATACACCTCCATTCATTTCCTTACCACAGTGGTTACACCGCACTCTCTTAGAGGCAGCATCAATAAGGACACCGTGTTTCCATCCAATGTCTACTTGTGGTTGCTCTTCTCGTGTCCCTCATCAGCCATACTTGCTAATCCTATAACAAATTAAGAATACAAACACATTCATGTGTAAGTATACAATTATAAACATAATTACATCTAATATTAACCCTAATTAGGGTGAAATTTAGAGATTTTCTCTAATTTCCCGAAATGAAATAGTTCCATTATCATAGAAAGACATGATTAAGTCAATTAAGTGATTGGAACACTTAATTGATCTCTAATTGTGCTAATACAACATAAGCCCCAAATATCAAACCCTAATTAGCCAATTAGGGTGAAATTTGGAGATTTTGTCTAATTGACAAAATGTAAGGGAAGAATAAGAAGATATAAGAAGATTAAACATGTGTACATGTGTTTTCATTTTTTTCAGAATTTATAACTGAATTTCGAAATTAAAAAATGAAATATACCTTAAGAAGAAAAACTTCTTCCTTGCTGAGTAAGATCTCTTGAGATCTACTCAAGAAGATCTCCCTGGATGTGCTCCTTCTAACCTCTTTCAAACTTGAAAGAGAGATAGGGTTTAGAAGAAAAAGTAGAAGAGGAAGGAGAAGAGGAAGAAGAAGAAGAACAAGAAGAACAAGAAGAAGAAGAAGAAGAGGAGGAGGAGGAGGAGGCCGGCTTGGGGAGGACGCCGGCGGAGGTGGAGGAGGCCGGCGGCGGCGGTGGAGGAGGCAGCCCGAGCTGGGGGGGGGGGGGGGGAGGGGGGGGAGCACCTCCTTCCTTCCTAGGACACCAAAACCTGCATCTTTTGGTGTCCTCGGGTGGGAAGGGGCCGAAATAAGGGGGATCGACCTCGGATCGATCGGGATCGACCCTTATCGGGTCGGATCGACGCCGGATCGATCGATTCGACCCGATAAGGGTCAATCCGGCGCCTTAAGTTCAAATTTGAAAGAACACGGCCGGATCGACTGAATCGAGCCGGGATCGATCGATCCCGGTTCGACTCGAGCGATCCAACTCAGATCCTACTGATGAGTGGGTCGATCCAGCCGGAAATTGGGGTTTTGGGGTTCTTCAAGGGGGAATCGACCTTGGGGGGGTCGATCCGATCCGGGATCGAGCGATTCTGGCTCGATCCCGGCGATTCTTCCTTCCATGGACTGAACGAGAAGAAGGGGGCTGATTAGAGGTACCCTCGGAAGGAGAGAGTACCCCGCGGAAGGTGTGGAAGGTGATGTGGACACGGGAATTTTTTCCCTCACTATTTTGGAAGGTTCGTTTCATTTATCATGTTCTGACTTTGTATTGCGGGGAGTGCCAGACTATCTACCAGACAGAAGTAAGAGTACGCGCGATGCGGAGAAAGAATTTTTATGTCCGTGGAACGGACGAGTGCGCCGTTTTTTAATCTGAACTTCTTTGATTCCGTGCCTTTAATCATCAGGCGATTAGGGTAGCGTGTGCTGAACCCCTATCTCCATCGATCGGAATCGATATTACATTTACATCGAGTTAAAAGCCTTAGATGCTATATTAACATCAGTTTCAACTCGAATACCATTTCATAGCGAGGGCGAGGATATATACATTTCCTAGGAAATTCCAATGCAATGTTTTCCCTTTATTCGTCATTAGATAGAATAAACTTTGATTTGAAAATGGATTTGTTGCTTTGAAAATGTATGAGCTTCCTTTTGAGGATCAGAGTTATCTTATGAGTTTATGAGGGTATCTTTTGGGCAAGATCTCCGTTTAAACAGAGATCCCCCCCCCCTTTTTTAGAAAGTGCATTCATACGAGTATATATTCGTGAAGATGTGTATGTGTTTTCTTATCGGGATCTTGGTAGAAACCAAGTTTCTCCCCGAAAATATACATATACGAGCATAACTTTTTGTGAGTATATGAGTATATTCTAGGACAGAACCTCTGCTTGGACGGAGTTTCCTTTTAGGAAATATATGCATATAAACACATAGTTATGAACATATGAGTGTATTCATGGGCAGAATCTCTGTTTTAACAGAGTATCCTCAAGAAAACATATACTTATGAACATGAGATTATGATTATATGAGTATGCTCTCGGGCAGAACCCCCACTTAGGCAGGATTTTCCCAAGGAACATATACATATAAACATAAAGTTGTGATTATATGAGTGTGTTCTTGGGTAGAATCTCCGTTGGAGCAGAGTCTCCTCAAGAGAACATATACATATAAACACAAAATATGATTATATGGATAGGTCTTTGGGTAGAATCTCCGCTTGGGCAGAGTCTCCTCAAAAAAACAGACACATATAAACACAAGAACAAACGGCATCTAAACGCGCGTACCCATAGAGTCATACTCAATAGGGAGGTATTTAGAGCACAAACATACAAGGGTATTTAAATATCAAGCGTCCATAGAGTGATTTGCAATATAGACGATATTTAAATCCAGTAGGATCCCCACAGAGTCTTGCTTGATGTGGGGATATAAATCATGCTATAAGAACTTCAAGAAACCCTCCATGAAAAGGGATGAGGGGGGTGCCGATGCCGAATACGAGGCGATCTCCCGCTTTCTTATACGCTATTGAACGCTCCTCACTCCGCGCCGAACAAAGAACGGACCAATACCTTCATGCCAAGCCAGAAGATTGGCGGAGCAATTGAAGGGGATTTGGAAGAAGGAAGCTTTGCTATTTCTGAATTTCTTTTTCAGAACAAGAGGACTGGTTTTTACAGGATTGGGGACTGGTTTTTCCGGGGATTTTGGGACTGGTTTTACAAGGCTTTGGGGGTTGCCAACCAGCAGGGTTTGAGGGAGAATATGGGGGCTTGGAGGCATGCAGGCCCGGGCCGCCCGGCCCCTTCAAATGGAGGGGGTGCCTCCCCTTTTATAGGGGGCGGCCCTCCTCCCCTTGCTGCATTGCGCAGGAGAAGGAGAGGGGGAGAACCCCCCATCGGTTGGAGGGGAAAACCCCTCCAACCGGTTTTGTGTAAAACCGGTTGGAAGGGGGGGAACCCCCCAAACGTTTTTACATTAAAACGGTTGGGGGGAAATCTCCCCCAACCGGTTTGAGTAAAACCGGTTGGAGGGGGAGGAACCCCCCAACCGGTTTTGTGTAAAACCGGTTGGGGGAATCCCTTATAAACCGGTTGGAGGAGGGAAGACCCCTCAACCGTTTTATGTGAAAACGGTTGGAGGGAATCCCCTCCCCTCCCCTTAAACCACAAGATGGTTACAAGGGGAGGGGAGAAATGTCTATAAATAGACATTACAAGCCCCATTTCAGGGGTACCCAAGTTGCTGAAATCCTGCTTCTTTGCTCGGCACTTGCTTGGCGGAGATTTGAACTTGCGCACCCGTGGAGCTTCCATTGCGGGTTTGTTCTTGTGCTTGTACTTGTACTTGTGCCTGTACTTCATACTTGGTCTTATGGACCTCGTGCTGCCAGATTTTTTCCGTGTTGTACTTTGTACTTGTACTTCTTTAAACTTTGGTTGTTCGGAGGGCTTGATGCCACTTGAATCCATAAGCACCCTTCCTTAATTTGAGGGGCACCTTGATTCTGTCTCCTATCTTGCCTTCAATGGCGTGAATTATCCTGCCTCCAGGATATCTTTTAAAGGATTTTTAACCATTTGAACCATATAAATAGGTCCAAGGACTCCTTTTAGTAGATATTCATCAAACCTTTTTTGAGGGTTCAACAGGTGACGAAGAAGACGCGGATGCAGAGGGCGAGCCCATGGCTTACCTCTGAAGAGGGAATAATCGAAGCGAGGGCGAACAGACGGAAGCTCGGCGGGAGCACTCGACCAATCCACCACAACTCGGGAGGTCGGCGGGTTCAGACGATGGAGATCACGCGCGCAAGGGTCCCTTTTTCGAGACCAAGGGCGCTATTTATAGGGTCCCAGGATCACTCCGATCCGACGGATACGGATCGTCGCCATGATGGAGCATCGCGATCGGCCCACGTGTCACCATCCCCTTTGCTAACGAGCATCGGACGCGGATTGCAATCGAAGTGAAGAGGATCGGAAGTCGAGGCGTTAATGGGAACATCCGTCGCATCACCTGCCGCCATGATTGCGGCCAGAAGTCGAGGCGACACGTCGTTTCGGCGGGTGTCAGAAACGTCAGAGGTCACGTCGTTCCAGTGGCCGTTGCGTCCTTTCGCTATCCTGGCGGCGCGAGAACACGTCAGCGTATCCCGCGTCGGGCAGACGAGCGACAACGTCGGATCACCAAATCATAACATCTTCTCCTCGGCCCGTCACGACGCCCCGAGCAGCAGAAGATGAGGGGCCAATGATACAGGTCGATCCCCGAGAGATCGGAGGAAGAGCATGCTGACTGGTCAAGGTCAGCCGAAATGGCGGATTGACTGGAAGGTCGGTTATGCAGGTCGGACCTCGGGAGCTCAGGCAAGGCCCGGCAACCACCGAGCTGTCTCCAAGCAATCTATCGAAGGACCCACGAAGCCGAGCTCCCAATCGAGCCGACCCCCTCCACAATCCTCGGCGGCAATACGCCAGCTTGGGCTTACCAACTGTTGACTCACCCAACCATAGCGGGAAGGCTCGTTGGCGGAAAGGCTCGAAGATCGCGGACCACGTCCATCAATTGTCTCGGCACGACAGCGATGGGGGAGCCCAGTAGCGGGAGGGTCCGAGGATCACGGATCACATCCGTGACCTGCCCCGACACGTCCATAAGGGGCAGGTCCGGTAACGGCAAGGCCCGAAGTATTCGGGGCCTATCCGCCGTACTTGTCGCCCATTACCTCATCCCGCCAGAATTAAGGGCGAGATCGTGGCCGCATCATCAAGCCATTTTTCGTAAGTTCAACCCCACCGGAACCCTATAAAAGGAAGAGGAATCCCTCATGAAAAAGGTACGCAACTTCTAGCCTAAAAACCCTCTCGCTCCGACCTTCTGAACTAACTTGATCGTCGGAGTGTTTACCCACCGAGGTCACTCGGTGGTCTTGCAGGTCGGAGCTCGGCAACATCCTCTACCTCGCGCCATCATCCCTTGGGAGGTACCTCGGCTTAGGCCGACCCCATTACTCTAGCAGTAACAGTCCCTTATCCCGAACTGTTATCATTCTGCATGAAAATCCTTGTTGCCTGTTTTTTTTTTTGGTCTTAAAGACCATGTTAATGTCTTTTTTGTGCCATAGTTCAAAGCATGGTTTGTCATGGCGGGGCGAATCGGCCCGATTCCCCCGAATCGGAGCGGATCAGGGGAAACCCGATCCCTGATTCGCCTGATTCGCCCCGATTCCCTTTTATATATAATATAAATATATATATAATATTATATCATATATGTAATACATATAATATATCTGCAATATATATATATCAATTATATATATTATATATAATATACCCATGCGAATCGGTGCGATTCGCACCGATTCGGGGGAATCGGGGCGAATCAGGAGCACCCGATTCGCCTTCCGATTCCGACTCGGCAAACCATGGTTCAAAGCACCATGATTTCCGTCACTGTATCCTGAATAGTTCTCTTCTTTAACCCCGTTTTTGAAAAATGAGTTCTAGGATTTTAGATCAATTAGTAGAAATCATAATTTTTGCACTATGTGTCCTTTAGAATCTAGATTCAGTTGTAACCAATAACCAAGTCCAAATTGATAATTGTTTGAATTCCTAATCATTAAATAAATGAAGTCCCCGATTGTTAATTTACTGAGTTCTAGATCATTAAATAAATAAAATCCCTGATTGTTAATTTACTGAATTCCTAATCATTAAATAAATAAAGTCTCTGATGGTTAATAATTCCTGATTATTAAATAGATGAAGTCCCTGATGGTTAAGTTACTAAATTCCTAATTATTAAATAAATAAAGTCCCGATTGTTAATTCACTAAATTCCTAATAGTAAAATAATAAGATCCTGATTGTTAATTAACTGAGTTTCAGATTTTTAATAAATCAAGTCCAATTTTCATTTTGTCAAGTCCTAGTCTATAGAATACAGCCCTAAAAACAAGTCCCATAAAAAGACAATAAGGGCAAGCCTGAGAGTGGACAAAATCGAGTCCTAATACAAGATAAATAGAGTCTTAATCACCATCAAAATTGAGTCCCAATAGAAGGCAAAACAGAGTCTTAATCACTATCAAAATCAAATCTCAAAAATAAGACAACAATCGAGTCTTAAAAACAAGCCAAAATGGAGTCTCAGAAACAAGATAAAAATTGAGTCTTAAAAACAACTAGTCTCAAGACAATCGAGTCTTAACAAGAATTGAGCCCCAGGAAAAGGACAAAACAAATATCAGAATCGACTCTCATAATCAAGTCTCAAATAAGACATAAAACAAGTCCCATAATTGAGTCTCTCATAATCGAGTCTCATCAGATTGAAAAATCTCAACAAGAATCAAGTTTCAAATAGAATCGAGTCTCAGAGAGAATCAAGTCTAAGTGAAAATCGAGTCTCAAAGAGTATCGAGTCTTAGAGTGAATCGAGTGTCAGTGAAAATCAAGTCTCAAAGAGTATCGAGTCTTAGAGTGAATCGAGTCTCAGTGACAATCAAATCATAAAGAAAATCAAGTCTTAATGAATCGACTCTCTAATGAATCAAGTTTTCATAAATTGACTCCCTTAAGAAATTGACTTCCTTACCGAATCGTCTTAATAAATCGACTCTCTAATGAATCCAGTTTTAATGAATCAACTCCCTTAAAAAATCGACTTCCTTAATGAATTGCCTTAATTAATCGACTCGCTTGATGAATCGGCTCTTAAAAAGAATTGACTCATGTAATAAAGAATCAGCTTTCTAAAAAAGAATTGACTCCCTATGTTCTTTTTTCTTTTTTTAAGTGGATGGTACCACATGATATAAAGAAAGAAGTAGAATGTGCAAGTACATGTGGGCCAAAATACACCAAAAACGAGTCTCCCCCCAACACCTATACAAACAGCAAACACCAAGATGAGATACATACTATCCACCCAAAATTCCCAAAAGAGGAGACAGAAGAATTTACATTGGACAAGTTGACTGTCCATTCTTTCACCTTATCCCAAACAAAATGGATCAGCATCTCCTCCGACGGGGACTCCCTCCTGAAGATAAGGTAGTTGCATTCCCCCCACATTGCCTATAAGGTGGCGTGAAGAATGAGCCACCAAACAATGTTGTCTGCCTTAAGGGGCTAATGCCTGTGTGTGCCAACCGTTAAAGAGAGGCTACATCCCTTTGCAAAGTGATCGATCTCCTTGACCTCTGCTCAATCTCAATCAACCCATAAAAAATGTGATTAATTGACTCCTAGTGTTATAAGAATCGACTACTTGAGTAAAGAATCGGCTCTGTAAATTAAAAATCGACTCCAAGATTAAAAAGGAATCAACACACCCATTAACACACAAACCAGCCTGATATCGGTCGACCTGAATCGACAGTTCGATCGACCAGTCTGTCTTTCTAGTACCACAATGCTTCTGTAAAACATATCAATCGACTTGAATAGACTATTCGGTCGACCAATATCTCATTAGAGGACCAATATTGACTGTTCGGTCGACCACATCTCTTGTTTCAACTTTCATTGCAGAACCACTTTGTAAGTACTCAAAACTCTGATGTCTTTAATCCTTGTTTTCTCCTGTTCATACTTGGAGCCATATGTTTGAAATCTCTTACTAAATACTTTGAATTATCTTCTTAGAACTCGTGAACAATAATGCTTGTCTAGACAATACATGAGATTTTGGATCTATAACTCATGTCTGGTAATATAAGAGCTCAGTCTGGCCATAGGAGGAGCATCCTAAGGTACTTGAGCCCATGGGAGTTTAACGACTATGTCACTATGGTGTTTAGTATTGCACCCTGTTTACTTGCTTTACATGAAATTACTTTAATTATACTTGTCACCTCAGTGGGTGTTATGTCATGTTATGAACTTATGGCTAATCCTACTTGATGTTGTATCATGAGTGTGCATATATTTCCTTACTTGTTTATGTTCGCTGGATTCTGTTAGTACTTCTATTTACTTCCTTTCTTGCTATCACTGCCCAACTTATCAATTTGTTAAATACTTTAAGCCTACTTAGTTGTAAATCCTACTGAACGTCTCGCTCATTCAGATAGACGTGTTTTTCAAGTGGTGATGAGTAAGAATATATTGACAAGGATGGACAAGTGTAATAAGCAGTAGTAATTGATAGTAGAGTCTTTCTTTTTATGCACATTATGTAAGTGTCATGATGGGCCTATGTACTCACACTGATTAGAAGATAAAAAGGACCCTTGTGAGTTGATATTAATAAGAGCATTTGTCAACTGTTTAACACTCAATTCTGAGTACTACCTAATGTATGATTGATATACATATGTACACATGGAAGGTAGGATCAGATCGGACCCCTAAATTGGTCAGGGCCGATCCCAATCCGGATCAAGATCGGATCGGCGGATCGGCCGATCCTCAGGGATTTTGGTCGATACAGGATCAGCCATATTAAAAAATTAAATTTTATTTTTTTTAATGTTATAAAAATCAAGAAAATCATAAAAATCCAGGAAATTCATGAAATTCATATTTTTTGTAAAAATTACATATAAGAATTCACATTACAATACAGAGTAATGATAATTATGATAAACATGAAACTATTATGATAATTATAATAATCCAGCCTAACCCACCACTCAGCTGCACAAACAAGAAACTACTTTTAGTTGGTCTAATGTAGGATAATCTTATTAATTTCATACCAACAATTCATATACTAACTAGGACTCATTCTCTCCACTGCTGGTTGTAGGTTATAATCCATGTAGCTGTCTAGCTTCATTTTGAATCTGTCCATCTAACAAAGCAAAAAATAACATCAATATATATCATTCTACAAATTAGGGCTAAAATTAACTCCGCCGTAGCCGGTCCCAAGCCCGGGTGAGAAAGGAGGAGGGTTTGCGTTAGGTTGACAGCCAGCAGTAAAATAACGTCAAATCCTAACATGAATTCAGATCTAAATATTTGTGCTAATGCTAGGGCGTCCCTCGGAAGCGACGTGTTTCATCGGAACCCGGATGGAATGATAAGTGAGCTAGGGCCAGCTAGGGCGTTCCCCATAAGCGACGCGCCGCGATGGCGCCCGATTGCGGTGTCAAATATGCAAGGGTTCCCGTGTGGGGTTGGACGAACACAAGTAAAGAAGTTAGTCCAAAAACATAAGATTCGTCTAGCTACTTGGAATATAGGAACTTTAACGGGTAAGGGTTTAGAGTTGGTCAAATTAATGAGGGATAGAAGGGTTAGCATAGCTTGTCTACAAGAAACTAGGTGGAAAGGATCTAAAACTAAAGATATTGATGGTTATAAAATTTGGTATACAGGAACTAGTAACTCTAGAAATGGCGTGGCCATAATAATAGATAAAGACTTAAAAGAGAAAGTTGTAGAAGTTAATAGACTGGGAGATAGACTTATCTTAATAAAACTTATCGTAGGTGAGGTTACTTTGAATGTAGTTAGTGTATATGCATCACAAGTGGGTTTAGAAGAGAGCATTAAAAAGCATTTTTGGGAGGCTATTGATAGATTGATCCAAAATATTCCTAGTGAAGAGAAAATTTTTATTAGTGGGGATCTTAATGGTCATGTGGGTGTAAGTAATAGAGGATATGAGAGGATTCATGGAGGATTTGGTTTTGGCGAGAGAAATGACATGGGTACTAGTATTCTTGAGTTTGTTATGGCTTATGATCTAGTAATTGCTAACACATTCTTCAAGAAGAAAGACGAACACCTAATAACATACAAGAATGGAACACATAGGAGCCAAATTTACTATTTTCTTATTAGAAAGACTGATAGCGTTTTGTGTAAAGATTGCAAAGTTATTCCTGGAGAGAGTTTAGCCCCACAACATAGGTTACTAGTAATAGATGTTCGTATCCCAAAATTTAAAAGAAAAACCATCATAAATAATTGTGCTAAGATTAAGTGGTGGAATTTGAAAAGTAAAAATTTGAAAATATTTAAAAATCATCTAGTAAAAGAAAATATCTGGAATTTAGATCAAGAAGTTAATGTGATGTGGAATAATGTCACAAATTGTATAAAGAATGTAGCAAATCAACTCTTAGGTAAATCTAAAGGTAAAAGGAATATCGAAAGAGAAACTTGGTGGTGGACTGAGGAAATTCAAAATACCATTAGAGCTAAAAGAGATTGTTTTAAAACTTGGCAAACAAATAAGAATAATCAAACTTTAGAAGCTTATAAAATAGCTAAAAAAAAGGCTAAAAGAATAGTTAGTGAAGCTAAGTCCAAGGCGTTTGAAGAATTATATAATAAATTAGGAACTCGAGAGGGAGAAAAAGACATATTTAAACTTGCTAAATTAAGAGAAAGGAAGAGTAGAGATCTAGATCATGTTCGTTACATTAAGGATGAAGATCAAAAGGTTTTAGTTAAGGATCTAGAGGTTAAAGAGAGATGGTATGACTATTTTGAGAAATTACTTAATGAAAATTGTTTTAAGAATGTTTCTTTAGAAGAGAATCAAGAGTCAACAAAATTTGATAATTATCCGTATTTCAGACGTATTAAGATGTCAGAAGTGGGTGATGCTTTAAGAAAAATGAAATTAGGCAAGGCCTTAGGACCGGATGGCATACCTATTGAAGTGTGGAAAGGCTTAGGAGACATTGGTATTAAATGGTTAACTAAACTTTTCAATAAAATTTTGAAGGAACGGAGAATGCCAGAAGAATGGAGGAAAAGTGTTGTAGTTCCTTTCTATAAAAACAAAGGGGATATTCAAAGCTGTAATAATTATCGTGGAATTAAGCTTATGAGTCACACTATGAAGCTTTGGGAAAGAGTAATCGAGAGTCGAGTGCGATGCATGACTAGTATATCAGAAAATCAATTTGGTTTTATGCCTAGTAGATCTACTACAGAAGCTATTTTCTTATTGCGACAGTTAATGGAGAAGTATAGAGAGATGAGAAAAGATTTATATATGATTTTTCTTGATTTGGAGAAGGCGTATGATCGAGTACCGAGAGACTTGATTTGGTGGGCATTAACAAAGAAGGGAGTCTCTCAAGGATATGTTGACTTGATTCAGGATATGTACGAGGGTGCTACTACTAGTGTGAGAACTATTGCTGGAGAGACTAGTGAATTTCCGGTCACTATAGGCTTGCATCAAGGTTCTGCCCTAAGTCCATATCTATTTGATGTGGTTATAGATGAGGTGACAAAACATTTGCATAATAATATCCCTTGGTGTATGCTATTTGCAGATGATATTGTCTTAATTGATGAGAGTTTTGATGGTTTAAATGTTGAGCTAGAAAGTTGGAGACAAGCTTTGGAGTCTAAAGGTTTTAAAATTAGTAGGAGTAAGTCTGAGTTTATGCACTGTAATTATAGTAATCAAATGGTGCCTCAAGGAGATATGGTCCAAATTGATGGCCAAGATATTTCTAAGAGTAGTAGCTTTCGATACTTGGGATCTATCATCCAAGAGAATGGAGAGATTTATGACGATGTTGCACACAGGATTAAGGCAGGTTGGCTAAAATGGAGAAGTGCATCAGGAGTCCTTTGCGATCGTCGTATACCAGTGAAACTTAAAGGAAAGTTTTATAGAACGGCAGTGAGGCCTGCTTTATTATATGGTACCGAGTGTTGGGCAGTGCGAAAGGAACACGTTAACAAATTATGTGTAGCAGAGATGAGGATGCTGAGATGGATGTGTGGTAAGACTAAGAAAGATAAGATTAGGAATGAGCGTTTCCGTGAGGATTTGGGGATAGCTCCAATTGATAGAAAAATGAGAGAAAATAGACAGGTGGTTTGGACACGTGTATCGTCGCCCTAACTCGGCGCCGGTTAAAAGATGTGACCAAATTTTAGTGGATGCTAGTAAAAGAGCTAGGGGTAGGCCTAAAATGAGATGGTGCGATATTATTAAGAAGGATTTGGACTTCTTGAATTTAAACACGACTATAGCACTTGATAGAAATGTTTGGCAGAAAAGGATTCATGTAGCCGACCCCAAATAATGGGATAAGGCTCTGATGATGATGATGAATTAGGGCTAAAAATTACTTATAAGAGGTGTACCTCCACTATAGTATCAAGGCGCTCGTCAGTGCTCCTACATAATCTACTGATAACATTTATTGTTCCTTGTAGCAATTCGACATCATTTGCATGAAATTACTAAATTGATATTTGGGATTAAAGAAATATCCTGCATCAATTTATACACATAAGATGATAATTCATAATACCAAAATTATAAAGTAATGCATTTACCCGTTGCATGCAGATCATGGTGAAGGGTAGACTCTCATCTTCTGTCAATAATACACCACCATTTTCATAATGCCTTGGGGTGCTTTTCTTTCAACTATTCCTTGGCCTTATCCATTGCCTCGTTCAAGTACCCAATGTTATTTTTTTACTCTCCATCCACCATCCTTGGTGCCTTTACTAGAGGCTCAACCAATTTCAAATATTAAGAGATCCTCTCCCAAAAATGGTCTCTAATGAAGCTAGCTAGCCTATGTCATAAGCAACATCCCTAGGTTCTCTCAGAGTGTCAACATGTGCCAAATAATCGATACTATGAATGAGAGTGCCCAACTCATGCCTATACTTGTATAAACTCTCCAATGCAACAAAGTCGGAAGTAAATCTTGTTGGACCACGACGAAGGATGTCATATCCATACATGCTCTCATTATATGTAAGATTCTGTTATGTCCATAAATAAAGGATGTGATCTTCTGGGCCTTAGACACCAGCTCAGCAGCATGCTTGTCTTTCCCAATGTCTTCTAACATCAAATCTAGGGAATGTGCAACACAAGGTGCCCAATAAAGATATCTTCTTTTCTCCATCAATTTCTTACTTGATGTCTTATAGCTAGTTTCATTGTCTATCACAACTTGAACCACATTTTCTTCCCTAATCTCATCAACCATTTCATCCATAAACTTGAAAAGATAGTTTGCATTTTAATTTGCCCACTAGCATCAACAGACTTCATGAACATTGTCCCCTCACTATAATATATAAGGAAGTTTATCATGGACTTCCTTGTAGTCCCTGTCCATCCATTACACATTATACTACAACCTCTTGTCATCCATACTGTTTTAAAAGAGGCAACCCATTCTTTCAACTCTTCAATTTCTTCTTCCAAATATTTTCCCATAAATATCTTTAGGGGTTAGTGCTTTCAATCCTGTACCAACCTCTCCCACTGAATCCAACATAGTTTGGAAGTAAGGGCTGGATGATATATGTGTTTGGACTCCTGCATACAAAAACCATTTCACAATATTGTTGACTGCACCTTTTACTGCTTTAACTATAGCTTTCACTCCTTTCATAGCTTGCTTCATTGTTGGTTGTATTACAATTTCCTTTTTGTACAAAAAATTGTCAACAGGAATCTGCGAGGTCTCATAAGCTCCAAACCCTCTTCCTCCTACTCCTGAAGATGCACTTCTAGCACCACCTCTTCCTCCTGAACCTCTTGACCCTGAAGCCTCTCTAGTCATATGTCGACTCTGATGACATGCTTCCCTGAAATCTCTTTCCTCCTGTGGTAGATTTTCTTCATCAGAAATTTTCAAAATCATCAAGGAAAATTGACCTATCCTTCATTAGGCATTTATCCCTCCTTTCATGTCTTTCAGATATCTCCTCATGCAACTCCTGTTGGTGCCGAATGTAGATCTCTCTCTATTCTTTTCTCCCCAGTATATATGCTCTCATCTCCTTTACACTCTCCTTGGGACACACATTACACTTCTGCACATTTCCTCCTATACCAGCAAAGTGCTGCTTCAGGCGGTAAACGCCTCCATTCATCTGTTTATTGCAATAAAGACAATGGACTCTCTCTGGCCAGGTCAACCATATGTCCATGACACCATCCAATGTCTATCTCTCTCTCTAGAAGTGTAGGGGAGTCTCCCTCCTAGTCATTCATAACCTTGTTACAATGCAAACACAAATATATAACATGAATACACTCAATTGACTTTTAAATTACACAAAAGCCACAATTTTTAAACCCTAAATGGGGTAAAAATTGGGGATTTCCCTATTTTCCCGAAATTAAACACCCTAAATTTTAGATCATGCCACAATTAGGTCAATTGAGTGATTAATACACTTAATTGACTTTCAATTAAAGTAATTAGATAAAAGCCCCAATTTTTAAACCCTAAATAGGGTAACAATTGTGGGTTTTACCTAGTTTCCCGAAATTAAACACCCTAATTTTAGATCATGCCACAATTAGGTCAATTGAGTGATGACCTTCAATTAAAGTAATTAGATAAAAGCCCCAGTTTTTAAATCTTAAATAGGGTAAAAGTTGGGGGGTTTACCTAATTCCTCGAAATTTAACACCCTAAATTTTAGATCATGCCACAATTAGGTCAATTGAGTGATTAACACACTCAATTGACCTTCAATTAAAGTAATTAGATAAAAACCCCAATTTTTAAACCCAACATAGGGCAAAATTTGGGGGTTTTAAAGCCCCAATTTCTAAATAGGGTAAAAATTAGGGGGTTTACCCAATTTCTCGAAATTAAACACCCTAAATTTTAGATCATGCTACAATTAAGGTCAATTGAGTGATTAACACACTCATTTGACCTTCAATTAAGGTAATTAGACAAAAGCCTCAATTTTTAAACCCTAAATAGGGTAAAATTTGGGGATTTTGTCTTATTTTCACAAATCATAAATGAAATCCCTTTGTCCAAGCTCCAAAGTCCCAAAACAATCCCTTTCATGCTTCTTTTACATTTCTTTTCTAAATTTTTTTTAAAAATTAATAAGTTGAAACATTCCTCACCTTAAAGAAGAAGAAAAAAAAGAGAAAGAGGGCAGCCGGCGGCGGCGGCTGGTGAGGGCGGCGGTGGCCGGCATTGCTAGAGGGGGCAGCTTGGGATGCTGGAGGAGAGGAGGGAGTGGCCAGTAGGGGAAGAGAAGAAAGGGGGTGGGGGCTGGTTTCTGCGAAACCAGAAATGGTTAAGCCTAGATCTGACCCAAATTGGGCCGAATCCATTAAAATCGAATCCGAATCGAATGATTAAGGCTGATCCAGTCCGATACCAACTCGATCCGGCCGATTTGGGCCGGAAACATTTTAATTTGATTTTTTTTCTTCAGAATAGGCTGATCTCGATTCGAATCAGCCGATTCTAACCGATTCCAAAGGATTCAGACCGATTCTGGTCGATCCAGCTAGGATTCCATTAAATTTAATGGGTTACCCCCCGGGCATGGCCGATCCGATCCGGAATTGGCCGATTCTGCCTTCCATGTATGTACATATATTTATTTAATCTTCACGTCCCGATATTCTGTGTCGGGGCATAACATTCTGGCCAATCTTGCAACCCATGATTTTAAGATTATGGTAAGATAATCAGGAATCATGAAAAAGTAACAAATGGGCATATAACCTTAAAATCTTGTCAAATTTATTCGGTCCTATATTCGTTATGTCATCATGTATACCCTCATAATAAATAAGTTATACCCCTTATGTTCCAGTACCGTTGAAGTTAATATTATCCTAAATCTGCAAAACATGAGATCCTAAAACGGTACTTAAGAGAATATGGAAGATTCTAGATGTTGTTGCTATAATCATATGAAGAGATTAAACACTGTGTAGATTAGTCTTTTACCTGTCATAATTCATCTAAAATTAAGCTAAACAAGCAGCAGATGATGGTAGGGATGATATATGTGATGAAATATGGTTTACTATGGGAGTTATTCAACAATATGAGAACATAAGGGATAAACAAGAATACCTAAATTTTCAGGATATACATGTAATTATCCTTTTGATAAAATATTTTGTCAGATAATAGAATTTAATGCCTTCAAAATAACAATGACACCAATCACAATGTAACAAATTTTCCATACAAGAAACAAGAGCACAGGAAGACAACTTGGGGCATACCTATCTTCACCAACACAATAGATCCATTCTCCTTTTGGGGAAGTACACGCACCAACAAAGTCTCCACCTTCCCTCTTACCAGAGGAGAAGCTCTTCACAACCTGCAAAGTAAGAAAGTTCAGTGACTAAACTAGTTCAAGTGGCAACAAAGTACACTATAGAACAGCTAATAGAAGAGGACAGAGCTTTTTGGGTTTTTTTCGACCACCGGTACTTGTACATTTTCTTCTTTAATATATGCATGGTTTGGCGGATCGAATCGAATCGGTCCGATTCGGGCGGGCAAATCGGATTGTATCACGGGATTCCCGATTCGCTCGATTCCCATGCGAATCGGCCCGATTCTCCCGAATCGGAGCGAATCAGAAAAAAACCGATTCGGGGCGAATCGGTGATGCAGCGAACCTTGAATATATGCATGTGGAACTACCTAGAGTTCGCCGCATTGCCAATTCAGGGCGAATCGGTTTTTTCTTGATCCGCTCCAATTCGGGAGAATCGGGTTGATTTGCATGGGAATCGATGGGAATAGGTCCAAATGTCCGATTTGCATGGGAATCGGGATTCCCATGATTCGATCCGATTCACCTGAACCCATTTTCAAGGGAAAAAAATTAGAAGAGCACAGAGGAAAATTACAACTTTTCAAAAGGCAAAATATGCAAGAGTATTATGTGATTTTTCTTCTGAAGTAGGACATACAACAAAAATGTAAGGGAAATGAGGATGTTGCATGAGTTCCCCGCATCAAAATGCACTGCATTCTGCCGAACTAGCAATAAGAAAGGAATACATCAATGTGGGTCCATTTGAAGTAGGATAAACCACAATGCGCCGCTGAATGATTTTTTTCCTTCTATTGTCAATTGGATTTGACATAGACTAATAACAAGTGAACATCTTCCTATGCGTCATGGCCTCCGATGTTGAAAACATTAAAAATAGACAGTCATGCATCTTATTCTCTTGATGCAGTTAGAACAGAACTACGATAAAATGAAAATTACTGATTTCTAACTACCAGTACAAACTGATACCTCCAATTCTGTGAGTATTCTACTATACACTAGTAGCTTGGATCCACGACAGTCACACATGAAGAGTGAAATAGGACTTTTGAAAAACCTGATGAATTCTTTCCTGTTTATTTACACAGCTCTCCAATGTCCTGTTCTCATAGTACATTGAAAAAAGCAAATAATAGTTTACCCTTTTTCCCGATATGATTCTGGATTATACTGATAATTTTATTAATCAATAAAAACAAGTTGGCACTTGGTACCATCAAGAAATGGCGACAAGAATTCCTACCCCACCATCAACAAGAAACAATAACGACTGCGCCTTACCTAAACAACAGAAAAACAGTGTTGGACACAAGTATCCCAAGCCACTGATGAATCAGGAAAAATAAGGACTACCAAGTTAAAAGAAAGAAAGAAAAAAAAGGGAAAATCAGCAATGCTAACTATCCTCAAGTTGCACAATGCTCAAAGTTGTGGATGAGAAGATTGTTTCAAATTTGAAACTTTTTCCCTGTGCAGGTCCTTTAATAAAATTTTAATTTCCATCTACCCAAATATTTATTGGGGAACATACTAGCTTCAGAACTTTGAAATAACTTCCAAAACTTGCCAGTTGCCACAATTATTGAGCTTAAATGTCAAATATTGTTGAGGCTGATGACTACAATGTAGCATCACCTGGAACAAGGTTTGCCGGATCGCCGATTCAGACCGAATCGGGTTAGAGTCGATCCGATTCACATGTATATATATGATATATATATTTAATATAATATATGTATATAATGAATATATGTATGTCAAATATGAGAATGGGCTCAGGGATTCACATGAGATCATGGTTTGGCGTGCCGGATCGGATCGGCCAGATTCTCCCGAATCGGGGCGAATCATGGAAAACCCGATTCTCGATTCCATCGATTCGGTCCGATTCGCCTCATATATATAATATTATTATATCATATTATATATATATATATATAATATTATTATATCATATTATAATATATATATTATACATTATAAATATCATATATATGATATTATATATATATATAATATATTATACCTATGAGGATCGATCTGATTCGGATCGATTCGGGTCGATTCGGGGGGAATCGAATCGGATCAAGGAAAATCCGATTCGCCTCCCGATTCCGATCTGGCAAACCTTGCATGGGATAACATGGAACTCATACCTTATTTACATTCTATATCATTTAAGTAAATGAAACATTTACTTAAGATATTACACGTAAATAAGGAAGTAGCCCCCATTTGAATCCAATAAAAATATCAAAAAAATCATCTCTCTTACCAATAAAAAGTCAACTCTCCCATCCAAGAAGAAAATCGTGATTTTGATGATTCCATCAAAATAGCGACTTTTCAATCTCTCATAATTTGATTTATCTAAAAATTTCATAATTCAAATAAACATAATAGAATACTAAAAATCCAAAGTCTGGTGGAAAAAGTCAAACGTGCATATGACTTCTCCAAGGGAGTCACTCTCCTACTGACCGCAACCAAGTCCCAGTCAGTAGGAGAGTGGCTCCCTTGGAGAAGTCATATGCACATTTGACTTTTTCCACCAGACTTTAGATTTTTAGTGTTCTATTAGGTTTATTTGAATTATAAAATTTTTAGATAAGCCAAATTATAAGAGATTGGAAAGTCGCTATTTTGATGGAATCACCAAAATCGAGATTTTCTTCTTGGATGGGAGAGTTGACTTTTTATTGGTAAGAGAGATGATTTTTTGATATTTTTATTGGATTCAAATAGGGGGTACTTCCTTATTTACATGTAATATCTTAAGTAAATGAAACAACAAATTATACTATCAGTAATAACACTCATTGAACAATGAGAATTATCTGGTGAAGGATCAAATGAAAGAGAGAAATACAAAGCTTATGTTGAGCCTTTTCTTTTTAGACTTTTGAGGTCAAACTCACCTCAGTGTCCCACTAACTCAGTCTCCATCCCAGCCGCAACTGTGAGCAGACTGAGTTTGGATTGCTGAGGAGAGCTCAAAAGTCAAACCAACTCAGAGATCCTACAACAAAAGCAAAGCTTACCTTGAACCTCGGATGGTATTTCTTACAAATGCATGAAGGGAGGTTAAAATACACCTTATACAAATAATTAATAACAGAATATAATGGAAAAACCAGTGATTTTTTCTTTCAATAAAATGCATTTACTATCCCCTATGATTTAGTGGTGTTCAATGAGACATCTTAACATCAGTAGCATCTTCTAGACCACGACTAGGATAACATGCACATTTTCCATGGACACAATCTAGTGATTGACTGGGTTTTCAATCCAACTTGACTTAGTGTAGCCATAAAAATGTGTTTCTTGTGAAACAGAGGATGAAAACGCTCAAACAGATGATTTGCATGGTCTCTAAATTCTTTAAACTTGAGAATCTGAGATATCAATTGTTGACAGTTCAGGACAAAAACTGTAGATGGCAATAGACAGGAAAAGTACAATATTAGCATGTTTCAGAATTCTGCCACAAGACATAGACTTAAAACTTGATATGTCATTGATGGAGTATGTCATACTGCACGGTTATGAAAAATGTGTACAAGTACAAAACTTACTTTCTTTATGGTTGACATAATATTGTTTTCTATAATAAACTAACACTCCAATCTTAAGGATACTGGTATTACATAGACTGATAGACTAATGATGATTCAGCTTGAAATATGCATCATCATAAAACACCTCCACCCCAAAATAAATTAATTAATAAATAAAAGGTAAAACCAAGCATCGATGTAATTGTAATGCTTTCATGCACAGTAAACAATGACTACCCAAGGATTCACAGAAATACTTTCACAAACGGAGATGGAACACCCAGAAATGTTGAGTTTGCATACGACAGAATTTTATGAGAATAAGTAATACCTGCCCTTGAAGTGTCATGATGTATATTGACGATGTCTTGTTACACACTATAATGTGCTCAGTATTTTTTGGAAACAGATGAATGGAGTTCACAGCTGCATCACCACCCTAGAACATGCCACCAAAAAAATTATAACAGTAAAAAAAGCCCCTATCAAGTTAATTCACTATCAGTAGTTCAAGAAGTGATCATCATGGCCAAATTGAAGTACCCTTAATGGAGGCGGTGGCTTGAAAGTGTGCAAACAGTCTGTCGTCTTCACATCCCATACCTATTGCAATCCAGTATAAACATTTAATAACCAACTCACATGTTACTAAGAAACAGACAACATCGGATAAACATATCATGATCCAGCACTCTCCAGCGACCCTCTGGTAAGGCACAGCCAAGCAGGGCACAGGGCACAAGTTGGTTCATTGGTGACATCATAAGCATAGCATCAGAAAAAAATGATGTTAGAGGCCATACCTTCACAGTATAGTCACTAGAGGCAGTAATGACCCGACCTCCATCACTAGTAAATATTGCATTGTTTACAAAAGAAGTGTGACCTCGAAATTCCTTCAGCAACTTCCCTGACTTGAGACCATGGATTCTGCCAGTGACAAAAGTGTAGTTAGTTCCTGTTCCTTTGCCAGTGCTAGATATATGCCTGAATGTAGGAACTATAAGCAAGTCATACCCACACATCCTTCTTTTTCTTGAAAGTAAGATTAAGACATTGTCATTAAAGAGGGTGTTAAAGGCCCGAACTCTAGCCAAAAACCTAGCATTGAGTTGAGGGAATCCTCTACATATATAAAAGTAAAAACTCACATCGATTTCCAATATGGGACTTAACCACAACAGAAGGATTTGCACAAGCATAAAAAAGAAAAAAAGATCCACAAAGCCTCTAGAGAAAAGCATATAGCGCCCAAAAGTTCTTTACAAACAGCCATTGCCCCTTTCTAAAGCAAAATGTATGTCCTAACATACTAAGATGGCCAGGCATCCTGCACAGATAATCCAACAAACCCCTATCAAGTTAGCCACAATAAAGGAAACAACACTATCAGCAACTCTACAAGTACAATTAAAAATCCAATGATCTATGACCACCTATATATTTTAGACCAACAAATGAGCATGCCCAAAATGCTGTATGCTTCAGAATATCCTACACCAATTGCGATTCTCAGAAGGCACAATGCAAGTAGAGGTGTGCCAATGGTTCCTCCTCTTCACTGCAATGAATGCAGATAGTCACAAAGCACACTCCTGAGGGGCGTATTCTCCCCCTAAACAACACTTGTTACCAGGATTTTCACCTTCAGATGTTAAAACAGATACCGGAGTTGCCATTGTAAACTACGATAAACTAAAGAACAGATTAAATAGGGGTAACTGTGAAATTCTACAGGGTAAGACAGGATCCACAATGTTAAGCTGAGAACTGAGAGCATCTTTTGCCTTTATGAGACACATTAATGTCATGATGTCTGAATTTCCTGCATTCACAAATTGATCATAGATTTGTGGTTGTAATCTTCTAACTTTGCAGGAAATACTTATTGTGCATATCATACAAAATTCATTTTTTGACATCCTCAAAGACTAAAGTCTGAAGATAACCTAAAAATGCAGTAGTTTCCATTGAGTAGATCCTTCTATATATGAGTGTCATAAGAATTCAAGGTTACAAACAATAAACATGAGAAATGGTTTATAGTTCCTCTAAGCAGCTCAAATTAGCAGCATAAATATCAATGTCAGGAAAATCTTAGCCATCAATCTTAGTCAGTTAAATCCCCATTTGGTTGCCTAAACAGGTATCAAGACGATTGACGGGAAATGAGGGGTGGTTAAATCAAAGTCTTTATTATGTTTTATTTGGCCCATTAAAAGATCCAATGGTTGTAATTTTGTTTAGCTTTACAAATTCCTAGGGTCATTAAAATAATTAAGTTTAAGTCCTTTGGGTTTCCTAAGTCGTAACTCTTAAGTAAGGTCTTTAATCATTATTAAGAGTCTTTTATATATTTTCTTATGTATTTTGCCTTTTGGGTCTTTAGTTGTTGGGGCCCATGGGCCTATAGGAGTTGGGCCACTTTTGGGAGTCTTTAGGATACCCATTTTATAAAGGGGTATTTTGGTCTTTAGTGTGTGTGTGTGAGAAGGGCCACTCCTCTTTAATCCACATGTAACCTCAACTATTGGGGATGGAATGGAGAAGAAAGAAAATTGAAACTTGTAGGCCAAGGCACCTTGTGTGGGGGGTAAGCCCCTTCGACTTCTTCCTCCCCCTCCTCTCCCTCTCTGGTGGATTCCGGCTTCTTCCCTTCCTCCTCTGTGCCTTCTCTCTCCTTTTCCCTCTCTGTCTTGCATCAATCTGGTATCAGAACAAACCCCAATCCACCGCTGGTTCGTCTCTCTCTCTCTCTCTCTCTCTCTCTCTCTCTCTCTCTCTCTCTCTCTCTCTCTCTCGCACTCGT
>JACBKR010004330.1:0-24358 GCA_014218235.1 Colocasia esculenta | reverse complement strand
TCTTTCCTTTTGGGACAGTCATTGCGCATATGACCCTTTTGACCACAGGTCCCACATCTCCCAGCTCGTCTTCTTCTTTAATCTTTCCTTAGGTTTCATCTGAGAATTGGATCACCTTTGGTTTTAGTGTTTGGAATCTTTCCCTTATGCTCATTACCAGTTTGCAGTTACATCAACAGGCATACAAGCTTCTCCTTTCTATGCCCTCTTTATAGAAAAGCCCTCATCAATCATCAAGGAAATAGTCCCTGTTGTTTAAACACCCAAAATCCTCCAGGATCTAGGTGTGACAAGTCTGTCCCCATGCATTTTAATTAATTATATAATATACATATTATGATTAACAAAACCAAACAGAATTTTATCAATCTTATCTGATGATATTTTCATAAGTCGAAGTACAGAAAAATACACCGAGGTCAACAAAGCCAATAAAGGTATGCATTATACTCTGAAGCTTCATCTTTTCAACATGAGATTTCTCTAAATCCATACGATTCTGTTGATTTCATAACGATTTCTTTAGAACTCGCAACGACTTGCTTGTTGTAACGACTTCATAAGTTATCATAACGATTTCTTTAGAACTCGCAACGACTTGCTTGTTGTAACGACTTCATAAGTTATCATAACGATTTCTTTAGAACTCGCAACGACTTGCTTGTTGTAACGACTTCATAAGTTATCATAACGATTTCTTTAGAACTCGCAACGACTTGCTTGTTGTAACGACTTCATAAGTTATCATAACGATTTCTTTAGAACTCGCAACGACTTGCTTTGTAACGATTTCATAAGTTAGCATACGATTTCTTTAGAGTTCATAACGACTTGATAAGTATTCATACGATTTGCTCTCTATAATGACTTATTAGTGTTCATAACGATTTCATAAGTCATTCAGTCATCGATTCATATATTGATATCCTATTCATCTTAAAGCATTGACCAGTCAAAGTCCACGTAGACATCTCTCTGACGCTTTTGCATTTATGAGATCTGAACATATCTCGCTGCATGCAGACCATATCATCCTTTATCGTGCCTACTCTGATAACGTCCTTTAGACTTAAGCTATTTGGCATTACTATTTTCTTGACTATTGCTACTGACGTTGACTGACATCAGAGACAGCTTATCTGTCTGCTATTTAAGATTGACATCTGTGCAGACCTCTGAACTAGCTTCATGGTACAACGTTAAACAAATAGAAGCCATCGGATATCTTTGAAGATCTCATCTCTTTGCGTGCTCAAGTGATCAAAAGACTGTGACTGGAAGCTTCCAAGACTCTAGACGTCATTCAGTCTAACGACTACTCAAAAGAGACAACGACACTTTCAACGTTTAGATTTCAAATTGAAGTTATAATCCAAGTCAGAAGTATAGAAAAGAGTGGGATATTCAAGCATTCAATTCTTCTGAAGAAAGTCGAGAGCCAAGATCCTTCACTCCTCTTAGCTTTTGCTCTTTTGCTCTCCACTAGTTTGTGAAAATCTTGAGAGAGCCTGTATAGTTCTGAGAGTGTGAATTGTTTATAATCTCTTTGCTCTCAGTTCTAGTTGCTTCAGATCCTCGCTTATCAAAAGCTGGATCTAGGGGCTTGAAAGTCATACATTCTTCTCTGTGTGGTTCCCTTCTGGTGTGAAGGAAGACCTGGTGGTATCCAGGGTGTTGTTCCCTTCGGGTGTGAAGGAAGACCTGGTGGTATCCAGGTGTTGTTCCCTTCGAGTGTGAAGGAAGACCAGCTGAGCTGGGTGTTGTAGCGTCCTTAAGGGGACTGTTCCCTAGTTAGTGAAATCCTGAGTTGTTGCTCAGGGACTGGACGTAGGACTCCTAAGGAAAGGAAGTCCGAACCAGGATAATCCTTGTGTTGTGTGACTGTCTTCCTTGTGATTGTTATTTAAACTAACTGTAACTAACATAGTTCGAAGAACGTTTGTGTGATTGTTTTTGAGTTACAGGTATCTTCTAGATTAATTTTAAAAGACCCATTCACCCCCCTCTGGGCTCGTCAACTGGGCAACAAGTGGTATCAGAGCGAGTCTCTTCGTAAAGAAAGGATCCAACGATCTGAAGAGTAAAGATCCATGGCAGCCCAAGGTAACTTTGAAGGTCAGTCCGTCAACCGACCCCCTCTCTTCGATGGTGAAGATTATCCTTACTGGAAGACCAGAATGGAATACTTTTTACAAGGACACGACTATCAAATTGGTCCATAGTAGAAGAAGGTGATCTGTTAGTCACAAATGAGAAAGCACAATGGACAGATGATGACAGGAAGAAGATTTCCCTGAATTGCAAAGCAAAGAGTATCCTATGCTGTGCTCTAAGTAAGAAGGAATTCAACAGAGTTTCAGCCTGCAAATCATCAATGGAAATGTGGGAAAGCTCAGGATTACTTATGAAGGCACAGACAAAGTGAAGGAAACAAGAATCGATATTCTTGTCACTCAATATGAAAGATTTCAGATGCAATCAAGTGAGTCCATAACTCAAATGTTCAGCCGGTTCACTGACATCACAAATGGACTGGCTAGCCTGGGGAAAGTCTATGAGATGGGAGATATGGTAAGAAAGATACTTAGATCCTTACCGTCCTCATGGACTCCAAAAGTCACAGCAATAGAAGAAGCTAATGATCTGAAGAGAATGTCTGTAGAAAAGCTCATTGGGTCCCTCATGCCCATGAAATCAATATGGAAGGCTAGGAGAGTCCTCTAGCAGAAAGAAGCACTCCAACGCCTTAAAAGCTGAAGAATTCACCATGCAAGCTCCAGCTGAAAGCGAAAGTGATGCAGACAGCGAGAATGAGGAAGCTATGTTATCTAGAAGGTTACAGCGAATTTTGGCTAAAAAAGAAATCTCAATCTGGTAGAAGGTATTTCAAAAAGAATAAGGATTTCAAGAAGCCAGATGAAAAGAAATGAAGAAAGGAGAACCCATCTGCTATGAATGTAAGAAGCCAGGACACATTAAGACTGAGTGTCCTAAGTTAAAGAAGCCAGAGTTCAGGAAGAAGGACAGTTCCAAGAAGTTTAGAAAGTACAAAAAGAAAGCAATGGCAGCAGCATGGGAAAACAGTAGCGACTCAGATAGTGAGTCAAGCTCCTGCAGCGATGAAGAAAAGCCCACTTGGCCTTCATGGCAAACACTGAAGAAAAGGTAACTCTGACTCATCTTTTGATTCATGCAATGGTTCAGACTCCGATAGTCTAGAAGAGGCTTTCAGAACTTTATGAAAATATAAAGAAGTAACTAAACTATTAAAAGTAAGTAAGAAAACATAGTCTGTATAGAAAATACAAACTCAGATCTAAATCAGAAAATGAACAATTAGAAAGTCAAATAATTGAACTTAAACGAAGAAATGAACTGTTATGTGAAGACCTAAAAGCTAAAAATGAACAAATAACTAAACTAGAAAACAGGAAAGTACAGATGAATTAAGGAAAGAAATTAAAACTTAAATGAAGAAATGTAAACTATCAAGCACACTAGAAAAATTTACTAATGTAAAAACTCTCTAATATTAAAAGGTGCTAGGAGATCAGGTAAGAAGAAAAATGGGTTAGGATATACATCCCCAGATAATGAAGAAACCAAGGTTTATCCTAAAACATATCCAACACCAAAATTTGTACCCGAACAAGATGTAGCATACAAAGCTGATTTTAAATACATAGAAAAAGTGACTAAGTTATCCTGCTGTAGTCACTGCAATAAGTTAGGACATATTATAACTACATGCCCAACAAGACATAAAAAATGGATATTAAAGGTAAAATAATGATACTAACCAATCAGGACCCAAAAGAATTTGGGTACCTAAAGCTTGATGTCTTTATTTCAGGTTAACCCTCGAGCATCCAAATGGTATTTGGATAGTGGGTGCTCAAGACACATGACAGGAAACCAGAAGTTGTTCTCTCATCTCCAAGCTGAAGATGGAACAGTTACCTATGGAGAATGGGAAAGGAATCGTAATAGGCAGTGGCTCTGTGAATAACAAAGGAAAAACAGTCATAGAAGATGTGCTACTAGTCAAGGGATTGAAGCACAATCTCATCAGCATTAGCCAGCTGTGCGACAGAGGCCATCAGATCAAGTTTCAAGAGTCAAAGTGCAGTATACTGAAGGATGGAACATCATCTTTTAAGCTAATAGAGAAAGAATTTGTATGTGCTCTATCTTGAAGAACTCAAGGTTCAAAATGTTTGCCTGGCAGCAAATAAAAATAAATCCACAGAATTATGGCACAGACGACTTGGACATTGCAGCATAGATGGCATGAGAAAATTGCTAAAGAAGAATCTTGTGCAAGGTCTACCTAGGTCAGTACAAGTTGGAAGGTGTATGTAAACCTTGTGCTAAGGAAAGCACACCAAAGTCTCCTTCCAAGTCAAAGACGATGGTGACCACCTCAAAACCCTTGGAGCTCCCTCATATGGATCTATTTGGGCCAATGAGGACTACCAGTCTTGGAGGAAAGAATTTTGGATTTGTCATAGTTGATGACTACTCAAGATTTACATGGGTATCATTCCTAGAACATAAAGATGATACTTTTGAAAGTTTCGTCAGCTTCAGTAAGAAAGTTCAGAAAGATCAGAAGTTCAGCATTGTGTCTATCAGATCAGATCATGGTGGTGAATTTCAAAATGAAAAATTTTCTAGATTTGTGATGATCAGGAATTGAGCATATTTCTCAGCACCAAGGACACCTCAACAGAATGGCATCGCTGAGAGGAAGAACAGAACCCTATTGGACATGGCAAGAACTATGCTCTCAGAATATGATCTGTCTAGATACTTTTGGGCTGAAGCAGTCAATACAGCAAGCTACATTATCAACTGAGTAATGATCAGGCCAATCCTGAAGAAGACTGCATATGAACTATTCAAAGGGAAGAAGCCTCAGATCAGCCACTTCAGAACCTTTGGGTGCCCTTGCTTCATTCACAACAATGGAAAAAGGGACATTGGTAAGCTGGATGCCAAATCAGATGAAGACATCTTCATGGGGTACACGTCTAAACCTAAAGGCTATAGAGTATTTAATAACGTACCTTGTTGATTGAACAATCTGTGCACATTATTTTTGATGAAACTAACCCTTCCTTGAGAAAGGGAGTAGATAGTGACGATGATGATGCAGAAGAACTATCCAAGAAACTAAAGATGCATCAATTGAGGACAAGGATGATCCACCTCTGGAAGAATTACAACAAGAAGAAGTTACTCATGAAAACCTTCCAAAGGAGTGGAGATACAAGAAAGATCACCCACTTGAAAATATCATTGTGATCCATCCATTGGGGTAAGAACAAGAGGTAATGTTATTCCTTGTGATTATTTAGCCTTGTTTCTCAGATAGAGCCTAGGACAGTCATGAACTCTTTTTGATGAATCTGGATAGTAGCCATGCAAGATGAATTAAATTAATTCAAGAGAACCAAGTATGGTCACTTGTTCCTAGACCATCAGACCATCCAGTCATTGGCACCAAATGGGTGTTCAGAATAAACTGGATGAACTAGTGCAATCTTAAGAATAAGACCAGATTGGTACTCAAGGCTATTCTCAGAGGAAGGCATAGATTTCGATGAAACCTATACACCTGTAGCTAGACTTGAGCCATTAGAATATTACTTGCATATGCATCTGCTTTAAACTTGACACTATTTCAAATGGATGTTAAATCCGCATTCTTAAATGGTTTCATAAAAGAGGAAGTTTATGTGGAACAACCTCCGGGATTTGATGACGCAGAATGTCCTAATCATGTTTTCAAACTTCACAAGGCATTATATGGTTTAAAGCAAGCACCTAGAGCCTGGTATGAAAGGCTTAGCTCGTTCCTTCTAAATCATGGTTTCAGTAGAGGTCAGGTAGATAGTACTCTTTTTATAAAGTCAAAAGTCAAACACATCCTATTGGTTCAAATCTATGTAGATGATATTATTTTTGGTTCTACTGATGAGTCTCTTTGCAAGTATTTTGAAAAGTTAATGCAGGGAGAATTTGAATTAGTATGATGGGAGAACTCAACTATTTCCTTGGACTTCCAATCAAACAAGGAAAGGAAGGAACTCACATCAGTCAAGCTAAGTACACAAAGAACTATTGAAGAAATTGGATTCGAAAATACCAAGCCACTGTCGACACCAATGAGTACATCAACAAGAATGACAGTGACAAAGATGGTAAGAAAGTAGATCAAAAGATCTACAGAGGTATGATAGGTTCACTCCTTTATTAACAGCTAGTAGACCTGATATTTTATTTAGTGTATGCATGTGTGCTCGATATCAGGCAGATCCTAAAGAATCACATTTAATTTCTGTGAAAAGATTATTTAGATATCTAGCAAGATCTCATGACTTAGGTCTATGGTATCCAAACAATGTGAAATTAGCCTAGTAGGTTACTCTGATGCTGACTATGCTGATGTACATTAGATAGAAAAGCACCAGTGGTTGTTGTCATTCCTTGCAGGGTGTTTGATATCTTGGTCCTCAAAGAAACAAAATTCAGTAGCACTCTCTACAGCTGAAGCTGAGTACGTGGCTGCTGGAAGTTGCTGCACACAACTCTTATGATAAAGCAACAGCTTGAGGACTTTGGATTAAATATCAAATCAATCCCGTTGCTGTAGACAACACCAGTGCCATTAATCTCACCAAGAATCCAGTTCAGCACTCAAGGACCAACATATTGAGGTTAGATATCATTTTATTCGTGATCATGTTGCAAATGGAAATATTGAAATATCCTTTATTGATACAAATGGCCAATTAGCAGACATTTTCACAAAAGCCTTACCTGAAGAGAGATTTACATCTATTAGAAGGAATTAGGCATGTGCAATTTGTGATAAAAGTTTGCTTACAAGTGACACATAAATTCTTAGAATTAAAGTAATTTTTTCCCTCCATGGCAATAAGCAAAAGAAATTCAAATTGTATTGTAGTAAACGCTTTCTCATTGAAGTCCGTTTGAATAGTCAAAACCTTTTGTCGTTTTCTCCTCTGCTTTGGCGCCTCACTTTCCATGTAGCATTTTTATTCATAAAATCGATGACAAAACGATTCGTGTCTCATCGTCTACCTTTTCCCCTCTTTTATCCTGCCGCTTGAGCCAATGCCCTAACAACTCCTCTCAATCCTCTGCAAATTTGAATCTTCCTCCTACTTCCCGCAACATTTCTTGAGGATTCTTTCTCCTCACCTACCATCTCCACCCTCCGTTGCCTTTCCCACCTGAATCTATGGCCGCACCTATCATCGCCGGCAGTTTGGGTGGCTACAGTGCCGAGTTCCTCACTCCTGAGCAGCAGGAGAGATTTACCTTTGTGAAGACAAAGCTCTGTGGCAACAAAGAAGTAGATGTCGCTAATCTGAGGAAAAGTGGAATGAGCAGCGTAGTAGATTTGATCAATCAGATGCAGTGGACAGAAATTTCCACCTTTTCAGAGGTCAGTTATCCGACTTGGTAAAAGCCTTTTTTGTGTGTATGAGAACAGAGGAAGATGGGTCTCTAGTTTCTTCAGTAAAGGGAACAATGATTAGAATAGACCCTGAGTTGCTGAAAATGTTGTTCATGTAAAGACTTCCGGATTTAGTGGGGTTCACACTGTGGATGCCCAAGTGAAAGGTTTGGGAATTATCGGGCCAGGATTCAAGCTGAGAGACGGCAAGATCGATATAAATCAACTATCCGCCTTCAATCGTCTTCTCCATTTTATTGTCTGTCAAATCTTAGTTCCCAGAAGTGCAACGTTTTCATCTTGCACAAAGGCCGATTCGGACATGATGTACTGGGCCATTCAGAATAAGGAGATAAATATGGCCGCAGTGATAATGGAAAGAATGAAGTTTGCAAGAGATCAGATTTGGGACACCAAGAGTAAGTTCAATGTGTCCCTGCCTTATGCCCACCTACTCACCAAGATCTTCAAACACTTCGGTGTTGATCTTTCTGGGGCAGTTGTAGAGAAAATGGGCCAAGCAATCAGGTCCAGGAACCTGAAGAAGAGTGGCTTCTCTGTGGAAAGTGGTGTCTGTTCAAGGCTTCAGTTGCTGAAGGCGAAGCCATCATTATCGACACCTCAGTTGTTCATCCAGAGCTGGGATCAGCGGATATGACTCCAGAATTGCCAGTGGAGTCAATTTTAGCTCCAGCAGTTGAAGCAGCAGAATCTTCACGGCCCTCCATTGCAGAAGTTCAGTCTGAAAGTGCAGTAGAAGAAGAAAGGGCGTCTGTAGAAGCTTCAGGATTTCCAGAAGAATCAGTTCAAACTTTTGCAGAAAGGAGAATTGAGGATCTCCTCCAGAGGACATTATTCCAGTTGAGGACCCACATCCCTCAATTGTAGTTGCATCGATTCTGGCAGACATCATAGATTCGATTCCTTTTATCTCAAGTGCTCCAGAAACAAGTAGCAGAGTTGCAGAAGAGACTGTGGCATCAGGCCACATTGATGAACCAATGGAAGATGTTCCAGTCGAGGTAGAGCACCTAGCTGCCCAAGGTGACTCTGTGTTGGAATCTGCTCCCAGTCAGGGGGAGCAAGTATCAGATGAAGAAGATGCTCCTATTGAGGGGGAGCTATCAAAAGAAGGTTCAGTAGACGCAACTCCAGATGTTGATAAGGATGAAAAGCATGGAGATTCTTCAAATTTGGATGACAGAGAAGGGGAGACTGCAAGCTCTTCGAGCTCAGATGATGATCAACCTCCTCCAAAAATGAAGGCAAGAAGAAAGGAAAAGAGGTTGCCTCTAGAGTTCCTCTCCTGGCTGATTCTCCATTTGAGAGGCAGGTTAAGCAGAAATTGTCATAAACTTGAAGCCAGTGATTGAAAGGCTGAATGTTCAAGGGGAACTATTATTTCTCTCCAGTCAGATGTCAACTCTATATTTCTGAGTCAAGCTTCAGCCAACAAAGAGTTGGCCCAAATCAGAAATGCTATGAAATGGTTTAACAAGGAAATGAGCAGCATGAAAGGCATGCTCTCAGATATTATCAAGGCAGTTGGAGCTCACGCTCCTCCTCCTCCAGAAGCAGCAGCATCACCAGAAGCAGCACCAGAGCAGCAGCAACAACAAAAGAGTAGAGCCAACAGGGCAAGCTGATTAGGATGCAGGGCCAACAGGGCCATCTGAGCAAGGATCAGGACCATTGGAGAGTGAGTCTGTGCAGATAGAGGCAGAAGAGCTCTTGGCACCCAAGCCCCCAGCTCCCTCTTCCCCCTCTCACACACCTATTCCTCCAACTCCACCATCAGCTCCTACAGCACCTCCTGCTCCTCAAACATTCAAGAAGCCTCAATCTAGACCAATTTCCTCTCCTACACCATTTCAGTCCACCATTCCTTCTCCTTCTCCTATATTTGAGGCCCCTCCAGCATCCTCAGCTGGAGCATCCTCCTCCTCCTCTGGTCCCTCCCTTGGACCAACTGATGATCTCGACACTACTTCACACTCTTTTCTTCATCCTACTCCTCCACCATCTTTCATCACTATCATACCTGAACATGCTCAACTCAATTCTCCCTTTATTGAAAAGATAAAGGATGAATTTGAGGAAGGGATCCTCAGGTCTGTGTTGAAAGTGGGAGAACATGTTCACAGGGCAGATCCTCCTAATCCTGCCTCCAAGAAGAGGAAACTTACTTCTACCTCTTCCTCTTCCTCTGAACCCAAATACCCTCCTTTGTGGTTTTCTCTCACAGTGGACAACAAACATAACCCACTGTATAGGGAATACCTTTCCAAAGTTGCTTATGCCACCATCATCAACCTTCCCTTTCAAAACCTTACAGATCATTTGCACACCATTTTCCCCTATACTTCTCTTTCAAAAACCGAAAACTCCAAAATTTTTTCTCTTGCTCACTCCAAATCTGAAGAGCAGTGGGGCAAAGGTCACAAGGATCTTCTCAAGAAGTTCATTCTTGCCAAATCTGCCAGATTTCCTCCAAGGGACCACTCCTTGACTCTCTCTGAGTGGTTCAGGATGTACCACCAAGAACTCTGGGCACCCTACATTCAATCGGAAATAAAGATGATCAGCATTTCATGCTATTCAAAAACTACAGATATATTCATAGACTTCCAGAAGTTCAGCTCTATCAGTTCAGGAAGGCCATTTCAGCCTTGTCTCTAGTTATCTCTCACACTTCAGATATTCAGGTAGATTTTGCTACACTTCAAATACCTGAGGAGATAGCCCTTCCTCAAATTCACTTTCTAGTTATGGAATCCTCTGTAGGATCCATCATCTTTGAGCGTTTTGCCAGAGTCTTGGCAGAATTAAAGTGCAGAAAGGCTACCTGGTTTCCTTTTCTAGATTCCTATTCAGGGAATATCACCAGGGCCATGTAAAGGCTGAAGTTCTCTCCCCTATCTTGTCTGAATGTGAAAGGCTCACATCTTCTGAATGGTCCAAGTTCTACCCCTTGTCAGCTCAGCAGCTGTCTGAACTCAATGAAGCTCAGGCCAGGGAAGGCAAACCAGCTATTTCTCCAGCCACTTTCCTAGATATGAACTCCATTAATCTTGTTGATGACCCCTTCAAGGTCTGGGAAGAAAGATACAAAGTGTATGTGGCTATGCACCAAGCTCTCAGAGCTAACCCAATCACTACCCTGTCACCATGGACCAGTTCCTCTCCTGTGCCAGCTTGGCACTCCTCTTTTCTCAAAATGAACATGGACAAAGATGCATATGCTGATCTTCTCTATCAGCATCTAGATCTTCATCTCAAACGGATGGCTCCCACCATGGGACCATCTTACTCTGTGTCTTTTGGAGCTTTTAAAATCTTTTTGAAGAGCAGGAAGTTCGGGCATGGGAAACCATCTCCCATTTTGCCTCTCTGTTGTCTCCTGCCTTCTATTTACCTGTACCTCCACAGTAAATGACATGACCCTTTGTGTATTCTCTATTTCTCTTTCTCTCCTCTTTCTTTGTCAAAGTTTATCTTTTTGCTTAATGACAAAAAGGGGGAGAAAAGTACGCATGTCTGAAATTTTAATTTTTCTTAGAATCTTAGCATATCTTCTCTTTACAACAAATTCAGATACTTTTATCCATGCTTATTGTTCAGTTTTGTCATCACCAAAAAGGGGGAGATTGATGATCAGTCTGTCCCCATGCAATTTTAATAATTATATATATATATATATATATATATATATTTTGATGATTAACAAAACCAAACAAGAATTTATCAATCATATCTGATGAATATTTCATAAGTCTTAAGTACAGAAAAATACCGAGGTCAAACAAGCCATAAAGGTATGCATTACTACTCTGAAGCTTCAATCTTTTCAACATGAGATTTCTCTAAATCCATATCGATTTCTGTTGAAGTTTATAACGAATTCTTTAGAACTCGCAACGACGCTTGCTTGTTGTAACGACTTCATAAGTTATCATAACGATTTCTTTAGAACTCGCAACGACTTGCTTGTTGTAACGACTTCATAAGTTATCATAACGATTTCTTTAGAACTCGCAACGACTTGCTTGTTGTAACGACTTCATAATTATCATAACGATTTCTCTTTAGAACTCGCAACGACTTGCTTGTTGTAACGACTTCATAAGTTATCATAACGATTTCTTGAACTCGCAACGACTTGCTTGTTGTAACAATTTCATAAGTTAGCATAACGATTTCTTTAGAGTTCATAACGACTTGATAAGTATTCATAACATTTTGCTCTCTATAATGACTTATTATGTTCATAACGTTTCATAATCATCAGTCATCGATTCCATATATTGATATCCTATTCATCTAAAGCATTTGTAACGACCCTCTTATTCGGTACGGTTCCACCAACCCACTCGATGTAAAAGCATCGCTACAGTGGGACATTTACCCAACACTAGTACAATAGCTGAAACATACACAATATAATATATCCTCATGACAGCGGAATTTAAGAAACAAAAAGAAATCTTATTCCATCATCCACATTCTATTCACATTCCGATAGTAGAAAGAGAGCTAACTGTTCATAACTGAAATAAAATAATACAATGTCCACATGAGACTACGCAGAGTCTTTATTACATACTATGAAGTAATGGAAAAGTACAATGCTAACTCCACAACATCTCTCCTACTCTCGCTCCGAGCGCTCCTAACGATCTCCTCGAAACGAAGAAAGTAGAAAGTCTGCACCTGTACGCCGAAGCAAGAATGAGTTCAAAAGAACTCAACAAGTATACCAAGCACACTAAACATACATGCATCAAGTAATCTCCATATCCTTATGCTATATCATTTACACATAATGCATGGAAGTGACAATTTTTCAAATAGAAGCCTATTCATGATTTCTACACATTTTACACATGGGATTTAGTTTTATACAAAATAAACTAATCCTATCACATGCTTTCTACACTTTTCACTATGCTAAACTGATTTCATTCATAAGCCACATGTTGATCATTTTACACAATATTTACACATTTCATAACAACTAATTAACATGAATTCTAAGATAAGTTTTCACATGGTTAACACATTTATTTTAGTGAAAAGCTCGCTGTTTTACTACTATCATGTTGCATTCACAAGAAATTTATCCTTTTTGCATGTTATCATAAGAATTTCATGAACACATATTCACTTACACAATTTCACAATTTACACATTTCTTTTCACTTAAACACATTTTCACAATTTTAATGCCGTGACACATAGCCCAAACCACTTTAGAAGGACACAGACTGATCACATCACATATCAATCACCTAGGCATTCCAGTGATTAATCTTAGTTACTGCGCAGAACCGGGAGAAGCACTCTCCACCCTAACCAGCGATACTTGTTCGCCTCCAGGATTTAATCCCAATGCCCATGGGACATCACACACTTTGAACTTTCCCGTGGGGACTTTACCACAGTACAGTTCCACAGCCCTCTAAGGTAGCAGTGTCACCCATTGGCACATTAATACATTTCTCAATTTCAACACATTTTAAAATAAAATATTTACGCATTCATCTCATGTTCACACATTTACATTCTTCAGTATTACCTAGCATGGTACTACTGTTTTCAGTATTAATCAAATTTTTACAACAATTCTAATCATGCTGAAATTTTTGCAGAATAAACATTAATCATATTAGCATGTATAATATTTAATATCTAACATAAAACAAGTTTATATAGATACTATCATCTGTTTAGTACAGAAATTTAACCAGAAATTCATCACAGTTTAACCATCATGCATACCAAAATTTACATTTTCTGAGTTACACATATTTCTGAAAATTCTAACAGTGATGTTATCAACTGTAAAAATAGCCAAACTGACACAAAATTTCCTTATTCGGATTCTCAATTTATTTCATACATGAATACTGACAGTACAAATTATCACAAATTTTAGGAATTTAACTAGTTTCGCATAAATTCTTAACTTTTCTACATTGAGTAGACATATTAACTATTTTTCGATTCAGAAAATTAATAAACTATACAGATATTATAAATTGCTCAAATTTTTATATCATGCATCAGATCTTATGAACAATGTACAGAAAATCATGGCAATTAAATTCTACACATATTTCATAAACGACATTTTCCAAGATTAAAATTTTGTTAGTAGCACATTCCAAGAATTCTAATAATTAGTGAAAATTTCAAAAATGCACAATAACTCACAGTACAACCAAACATATATATTTACATATTATATGAAATTTACTGTATATCCTCATGCGGAAAAACTCGAAAACTAGTTCATATAAGGACAGACTTGCACACTGTTGCAGTCTGAAGAACTAGACGGCATGGGGTAGCCGTCTATAGGTTAACGGACATTATATGATGCCGCCAACACATGATATTAGCGGCAAGGGATCTTGCCGTTAATATCCTGTCTGCACAAACACAGACAGAAAGCCAACAAATCACTTGAAAGGGGGGTTCCAGGACACGAGAAAATCTGAAAAATTCCTGGGACATACTAGACACATGTAGGGTTGATGTGAATGGGGTACTTGCCTCCTGTAAAATCCACAAACAACGATTCAAGCCGGAGAAGCCCTCCTCGGCCTGTGCCAAAGAGTCTCCAAATCCCTCTTCTTCGGATCTTCTGTTGATCTTACAGCACACCAGCGTGGGGAGTCGTTCCCGGATGTTCAAGGTTGACACCAGTCGATGCAGATCGCCAGACGAAGCTTCCCGAAGCCGGATCTCTCAGGTTCAAGTTAGGGTTTTTGCATAGAAAGATAGGTTTTTGACCCAAGAGCCAAAAGGGGTGGATCTGGCCGAAATCTGGTATTATAAAGGGTTGGGGGTCGGATGGTTAAGGGCAAGTCTCAGAGCCGTTGGGAAGGTTTCCAAAACAAGAGGCTAATTTCCGGAGGCGTTTCCGGATCTGGAACGCAACAGGTTGGGATATTGGCGTCCATATCTATGGTCGCCTATCCAAAATGGGCGTCGATCGATATTGCCGCCTACCCCTGGTCAGCGTCAGCCGATGTTGACGCCGACTGGCGACAAAATTCACTTTAATTATACAGAATTTATAATACTACACACGTAAATATTATATATATATATATATATGTATACAATATGTACATTACAATAATACTAATTCATACAATTTGTATAAATAAATACTTATACACAATAATCTATACATCATAGTATACACTTATACGCCATACACATACTTAAGTAAGTAAGATGAAAAAATCAAGGGCCTTACACCCTCTCCCCTTAAAGAAACTTCGTCCTCGAAGTTAGACTGACACTACTCAAACAACTGAGGATATTTCTTTCTCATTGCATCCTCAAGCTCCCAAGTAGCCTCCTCTCGCGAGAAGTTACGCCATAAGATCTTTACTGACGCAATGCTCTTGTTTCGGAGATGTTGAACCTTCCGATCAAGAATAGCTACTGGTTGCTCTACATAAGAAAGATCTGGCTGGATGTACTGGCTCATGGCTAATAACATGAGACGGATCTCTGACATACTTCCTGAGCATAGATACGTGAAAAACAGGATGAACGCTAGCCAATGCTGGAGGTAAAGCTAGCTCATATGCCACGTTGCCCAATCGTCGGAGAATCTCATACGGGCCAATGAACCTAAGGCTCAACTTACTATGCCTGCCAAATCTAACTACACCTCGCGTAGGCGAAATCTTCAAAAAGACATGCTCACCTACCTCGAACTCTAGATCCTTCCTCCTGTTGTCGGCATAACTCTTCTGCCTATCCTGTGCCGCAACAAGTCTCTTCCTAATGAGCTGGACCTTATCCGAAGTCTCCTGAACTAACTCCGGACCAATCAACTGCCTATCACCGGTCTCCTCCCAACACAAAGGAGATCTGCAAGGCCTACCATATAAAGCCTCAAATAGAGCCATGCCAATGCTCGCATGAAAACTGTTGTTATATGCGAACTCCACTAGAGGTAAATGGCGCTCCTAATCATCCTTCCAATCCAGCACACAAGCCCTCAACATATCTCAAGCGTCTGGATAGTCCTCTCGGACTGTCCATCTGTTTGGGGATGAAATGCTGAACTGAGCTTCAGCTCTGAACCTAACGCATCCTGAAGACCCTTCCATAGCCTCGAAGTAAATCTCGGATCTCGATCCGAAATAATAGACTTCGGTACCCCATGCAATCTAATAATACTACTAACATACAGTCTAGCTAACTCTCTACTGACTGCTTCTTCTTCATAGGCAAGAAATGTGCAGTCTTCGAGAATCGATCTACCACTACCCAAATCGAGTCATTCCTCGTCTAGACCGAGGCAAACCCGTAACAAAATCCATAGTGACAGCTTCCCACTTCCAAACTGGGATCTCCATCTTCTGCATAAGACCAGATGGTCGCTGCCGCTCGGCCTTCACTTGCTGGCATACTAGACATCTAGACACAAACTCGGCTACATCCTTCTTCATGCCAGACCACCAAAACGATCTCTTAAATCCTGGTACATCTTAGTGTTACCCGGATGAATCGAGAACCTAGATCTATGAGCTTCTGCTAAAACATGCTCACGAATATCTACAACGTCTGGAACACAGACACGATGATGGAATCTAATCACACCATCCTCATCACGAGCAATACCCGCTTTGCCCACTAACTCTTGGAGTCTAGGGTCGGCTTTCTGATGCTCGATCACCTCATCCAACACCGATGACCTAATGAACAGCTGAGCTACAAAAGCTCGGCACAATGATGGCTCCAACTCGGTCATCGAACACGCTGCATCCTCCAACATCTTCCAGTCTTGCTGGAGAGATGACCTCTTTCTACTAAGGGCATTTGCTACGACATTCGCCTTTCCAGGATGATACTGGAGGTCGAAGTCATAGTCCTTCAGGAACTCAATCCATCTTCTCTGCCTAAGGTTTAATTCTTTTTGGGAGAAAAGATACTTTAGGCTTTTGTGATCAGTGAACACTTCAAATCTGACACCATAAAGATAGTGCCTCCAGATCTTCAGTGCATGTACCACTGCCGCAAGCTCAAGATCATGAGTTGGATAGTTTCGCTCATGCTCCTTCAATTGCCTCGAAGCATATGCTACTACCCTTCCTTGCTGCATCAACACACAGCCAAGACCAATCGAGATGCATCCGTGTAGATAGCAAAATCCTCTACACCGCTTGTAGAACTAACACAGGGGCCGATGTGAGTTTAGTCTTCAATAATTGAAAACTACTCTCACACTCCTCGGACCAGACAAACTTCACTCCCTTCCTGGTCAGCTGAGTCAATGGAGCGGTGATGGATGAAAATCCCCTCAATAAAACGCCGATAGTAACCCGCCAAACCAAGAAAACTCCGAATCTCCGAAGGAGTCTTGGGACTCTCCCAATCCATAACAGCTGGACTTTCGCTGGGTCCACTGCTACACCAGCACCAGAGATAACATGCCCAAGGAAATGAACCTCGCGCATCCAAAAATCGCACTTGCTGAATTTTGCATACAGCTTGTGCTCATGAAGAACTTCTAACACTATCCTCAAATGCAGACGATGTGTGGCCTCATCGGTGAGTAAACCAGCACGTCATCAATGAAGACTACAACAAAACTATCTAGATAGGGTCTAAACACCCTGTTCATGAGATCCATGAATGCTGCAGGGGCGTTGGTTAGACAAACGGAAGGACCAAAAACTCATAATGTCCATAACGGGTTCTAAATGCCGTCTTGGACACATCCTCACTCCTAATCCTCAACTGATGATAGCCAGAACGCAAATCAATCTTAGAAAAGACCGATGCATTCTGTAGCTGGTCAACAAATCATCAATCCTAGGAGTTGTGTACATCAACTTCCAGCAGTCACGTACTCAACTTCAGCTGTTGAGAGTACTACAGAATTCTGTCTCTTGGAGGACCAGGATATCAGACATCCTGCAAGGAATTGACAACCACTGGTGCTTTCTATCTATTTTGTATCCAGCATAGTCAGCATCAGAGTATCCTACTAAATTGACTTCACATGATTTTGGATACCATATACCTAGATCATGAGTTCTGGACAGATATCTAAAAATTCTCTTAACACTAATTAGATGAGATTCTCTAGGATCTGCTTGATATCTAGCACACATGCATACACTAAATAGTATATCAGGTCTGCTAGCAATTAAGTAAAGTAGAGAACCTATCATACCTCTGTAGATCTTTTGATCTACTTCTTACCATCCTGTCATGTCCATCCTTGTTGATGTGCTCATTGTGTTGATAGTGGCTTGGAATTTTTGAATCCAATTTCTTCAAGAGCTGCTTGGTGTATTTAGCTTGACAGATGTGGGTGCCATCTCCTCCTTGCTTGATTTGTAATCCAAGGAAGTAGTTCAGCTCCCCCATCATGCTCATCTCAAATTATCCCTGCATAAGCTTCTCAAAGTACTTGCAAAGAGATTCATCAGTAGATCTAAAAATTATGTCATCTACAAATTTGTACAAGTAGTATGTGCTTCACCTTTGAATTTATAAATAAAGTGCTATCTACTTGTCCTCTAGTGAAGCCATGGTTTAATAAAAAGGAACTAAGCCTTCATACCAGGCTCTAGGTGCTTGCTTTAAACCATATAATGCTTTATGAAGTTTAAAAACATGATTTGGAAATCTGTATCATCAAAACCTGGAGGTTGTTCAACATACACTTCCTCCTAATAAAACCATTTAAAAATGCAGACTTGACATCCATTTGAAATAATTTAAATCTAGAGCAGATGTATATGCAAGTAAGATTCTAATGGCCTCAAGTCTAGCTACAGGGCATAGGTTTCATCGAAATCTATGCCTTCCTCTTGGGAATAGCCTTGAGCTACCAATCTAGCCTTATTTCTTAAGATCACACCAGCTTCATCCAATTTATTTCTGAACACCCATTTGGTGCCAATAATTGGATGATCTGATGGTCTAGGAACAAGTGACCATATATGATTTCTCTTGAACTGATTTAGTTCATCTTGCATGGCTAAAATCCAAGATTCATTAGTAAGAGCTTCATTGACTGTTCTAGACTCTATTTGAGAAACAAAAGCTAGGTAATCATGAGGAATTAGATTACCTCTTGTTCTTACCCCTACAGTTGGATCACCAATGATGTTTTCAGGTGGGTGATCTTTCTTGTATCTCCATTCCTTTGGAAGATTTGTCATGTTTGTTTGTTGCAGTCTTCCAGAGGTGGATCTCCTTGTCCTCAATTGATGTGTTCTTTAATTTCTTGACAAATCATCTGCATCATCAATGTCACTATCTTCTTCCTTTCTCAAGGAAGGGTTAGTTTCATCAAAGATAATGTGCACAGATTGCTCTATTAATAGTGTACGCTTATTAAATACTCTAACCTTTAGGTTTAGAAGCATACCCCATGAAGATGCCTTCATATGATTTGGCATCCAACTTACCAATGTCTCTTTTGTCATTGTGTGGATGAAACATAGACAACCAAATGTCCTGAAATGACTGATCTTCGGCTTCTTTCCTTTGTACAACTCATATGCAGTCTTCTTCAAGATAGGCCTGATCATCACTCTATTAATGATGTAGCTTGCTGTGTTCACTAGTTCGGCTCGGAAATACTTGGTAAATCATATTCTGACAGCATTGTCCTTGCCATATCCAATAAGGTTCTATTCTTCCTCTCAGCAACTCCATTCTGCTGTGGTGTCCTTGGTGTTGAGAAATCAATCCCTTAGTCATCACAGAATTTTAAAAAACTTTCATTTTGGAACTCTCCTCCATGATCTGACCGAATTCCAACAATGCAATACTTCTTGTCCTTTTGTACTTTCCTGGTGAAACTTACAAAACTATCAAATGTATCATCTTTGTGTTCCAAGAAAGAAACCCATGTGAATCTGGAATAGTCATCCACAATCACAAATCCAAAATTCTTTCCTCCAAGACTGGTGGTCCTCATTGGCCCAAACAAATCCATGTGAAGGAGTTCTAAGGGTTTAGAGGTGGTTACCAAGTCTTTGACTTGAAGGAACTCTTAGTGTGCTTCCCTTTTGCACAAGGTCTGCAGATACCATCCATTTTAGTGCTGACCATGGCAGACCTTCCACAAGACTTTTCTTTCTGAGCTGTTCATACCATCCAAACTGCAGTGGCCCATCTTCTGTGCCACAGCTCAGTTGACTGCTCTTTGCTGGCTGCTAAGTAAACGTCTTGATCATTGAGTTCTTCAAGGTAGAGCACATGCAGGTTCTTTTTCCTGTTAGCTTCGAAAATTGCTGCTCCATGTTGGGTTCTCATGTGGGAGAATGTTGGGTTTACATGAGAATGTTAAGTTGACATAATGGTATGTTTGTTTTTGATGATGAGATTTCATGAACAATACAAATTGATGTGATGTGAATATGTGAAACATAATGAGAATTTAAGCAAATGTTAATCAAGAAAAGCAAATGCTAATCAAGAAAAACATGTTTAACTTGTTCATTTATATGTTCATTATATCTCACTAATAATGTTCTTAAATGTAGGTGAGATTCCATGCAAGACAAAGCCCAAAATCCGAGTGCAAAAGAACAAGACAAGTTGCTGAAATAGTGCACCTGTCAACAGATGAATAGTGCATCTGTCAACAGATGAATAGTGCATCTGTCGGCAGATGATTTTCACCTGTCGACAGATACACATAGAAAATGGTTTCCCGGAAGGCCAATCTTCTGGATTTTGCAAACGTGTCAGCACCTGTCGACAGCAGCAAGTCGGCTATCGACAGACGGAGTTTTGGGAAGATCTTATGGCTGAGATATGATCTATATTTGGGTGTTTCCTTTTACCACGACTCTCCATACTTAAACACCCTTATATAAAGATCGTTTTGGAGGTATTTTCACAGCAAGGCAGCCTCCACACCAAAACCCTCAGGAAAGACCAAGAAGAGAGGTTTTTCTCTACTGCTCTGCTTCAACTCTCTGCTCAGAACAAGGAAGATCCATTCGACGAGCAGGATTGAAGCTGGTTCGTCCTCAAGTCAAGCTTCTCCATCATCACATGGTCTTCAATGACGTGAAGCTTGAAGTATTCTGGACGAACTCACAGAAGAGTTTACATATTGGATTTGATCCTCAACTCAGAACTCTTCTCTGTTTCTACATTCATATATCTATGTGTGTGTGTACTGATTGGAGATCAGTACGTGGTGTTTGTAGATGTGTGTGTGATTTGTGATCTGTACAAGGGTTGTGTGCAGATCATAGGTGTGTGGTGTGTTGGTCAGATCAAGGCTAGAGGGTCTGATCTATTGTGGACTTGATCTAGCGTGTGTGTGTGGTTGAGCCAGTGTGCTCATGTGTGTGTTGTACTCAGTTCTTGAGTAGTGTGTCGTCACTGTGTGAGGGGTGGACGTAGGAGTCATGTGGTGTGATCTCCGAACCACCTAAAAAATCCCTTGTGCACTGTGTTTGATTTGTGGTTTTCATTGTATTGCGCTAGATGTATGCATAGGGATTCGTTACACACTACTTGTTAATTTGTTCACACACATTACATCAGATCAAGGGGTTTTAATTGAGTAGATCTTTTAATCCGAAGTAATTTTAAATTACTTAAGTTTCCGCTACAAATCTATTCAACCCCCCTTCTAGATTTGCCATTACCGAATAACCGATCCTAACAATTGGTATCAGAGCAGGTTTTCTGTTCAACGATTGTGATTTGGCAAATCTGTTTATGTATGCTTAATTGCTCTGACCGGGCTTATAATTGATTCTGAACTGATCTGATTACTTTGTTGGTTGGTTTATTTATCTACAACATACTCAGAAATATGTCTGAGTTCTCGAGTATCATAAATCAACCATTGATTATTGAGTTTGATAATCATGTTGATAAAATGCAGGACTCCTTTTTGAAGACAAGCAAGTCTGGAAGGGAAATCAATGAAAGATGCTACATGGCTCATGGTAGCTCAAGAGGCTCTTCCCGTTCAGACGAATCTGAAGGATCACAACTGTCAGAGAAGTCAAGAAACTCTCAAAGGTTAGGTAAATCCAATTCAGATCCATTTGATGCATCAATATCCAATTCTGATTCAGAGGATGATATTTCCTATGATGAATTGATAGAATGCTATGAGCACTTGTCCAATCAACTTAAGAAGGTAAAAGCTCAAAACAAGAAGCTAAAAGAAAAATTGGATAAGAATGAAATGAGAATTGATATTCTCAAGCATTCTATGAAGAAAATAAAAAATTGAAAATGGAGAATGAAAAATTGGAAAATGAAGTCAAAAACTATGGAATCATGTTTTCTAAGCTAAAAGAAGATCATGATCAGGTGGAATCTGAAATTCTGATTTGAAAATTGAAAATGAAAATTGATTGATCATAATGAGAATCTCAAATTTGATAATGATCAACTGAACAAACAAATCTCCAACATGGCTCATAACCACCCAAAAAGAAAAATGCAATCAATTGGTTGAGGAAAATAGACATCTGAAAAAGAAGATTGAAAGCTTCTATCATGATAGATCATTAAATGATGATTGAACAATTTAAGAAGAAATTGCTGACTTGGAAAATCAAGTTGTTCAAAGTGAAATTGAAAAGAACAAAATACAAAATGGTCTGGATGTCATGAAAAGCCAACTTCTAACTTCTGAAAAAAAAGAAATTGTTGCATTGAAAGCTGAAAAGAAAAAATTGAACAAAAAGGCTTCAAATAGGAATGTTTCAAGGAAATCTCCAACTCCACATCACGCCAAGAGATACCAAAGGGTACCATCTCCTTCTTCTCAACCCAAGGATAGTCAAAGGTACTCTAAAGGACCTCAGAGATTCCAGCAAATGCATTCATACTATGGTAAGATTCAGGTAAATGCTCAACCCATTTGTTTTAAATGCAATAGGCCTGGTCATCTTGCTAAATTCTGCTGGAATAAAAATCAGCACTGTCATAATCATGCCAAACCAGTCCAATGCTTCACATGTCATAAAATTGGTCATATTTCTAAGAATTGTTGGCATAAAAAACATGATTATGTACATGCTTCAAACCTCCATAATAATCCATGTGTTCATACACAAGGATAACATCATGTTCATAAAGATTAAAAATTTCATGTATCTATGAACAGGAAAATGCACAAAACAATAGAAATCCAAAAACCAAATCACTTTGGATTCTGAAATCTTCATTGTAGATCCTAACATTAATGTCATTGCAGGACCAAGCAAGTGTGGGTCCCAAAACAAGCTTGATCAACAAGCTGAGATGTCTTGCAGCCAAAAATTAGAAATGAATTCATGCCATTGGCTGTGCAAGGCAAGAAATGATGGAGAACAAAGGTAAAAAAAAATTGAGACTGTGATTGAAGACTGTTCAGGTAAAATTTCTTTATCACTTCAGTTTTGAACTGCAAGAATTGAAATGGATCTTTACCTTTATCTGAGCAATGAAAATGTGTCTTAATGCTACCCCTACATAACAATGCCTCTTAGCAGTTGGAATCAGGTCATCTTGCTTGCATAACTGTGCACATGATCTCTTGGTATATCAAATGATGACATGTGGAAAAATAAGTTATGCTTGTTTGGAAACTATCATTATGCGTGAGTAAAATACTCCACCAAGTACCAAAAGTCATGTTATGCATAAGGCTAATTATGTGCTACTTTTTATGCATGTGTTATGAGGGAGTAAATTTTGAACATGCTTATGGATGCTCTTTTGTGTGCAAATGCTTGAATGATGAGTTATCATATGCACACTCTATGGGGGAGTAAGTTAAGGCTATGTGAGTGAAATTCATAAGGGATACCCTTCATACTCAATGTGTATTTATCCCTCAATCTTATGGTTCAAGTCACTCTCAATTCAAAGCCTTAAAGCTGAAGTTTCAAAGCTCCTGTCGATAGCCCTGAACCACACTGTCAAAGATATGACATCACAAAAACAGTTTTTAAACTCTGAGTGTTTCTGTCGACAGACGAATTCCATCTGTCGACAGCCAAGCACAGTTCTTGACCTCCCAGAACCAAGTCTTTCAGGTCTGTGTGCATCTGTCGACAGGCACTCCCTTGCTGTCGACAGATACACATTTCAATGATAAATCTTCATCTTCTCTAATCCTTACCTTATGAGTATGTTCATATTATTGATGCAAGGGGAGAATTTGGACTTAATATTCATTGCAACCTTCATATTCACATAGTATCAAAGACATTGAATTAATCACAATGATTTGATATAATATTTTATGCTTGAGTCTAGGTTGTGTCATCTAGAAAACATTGATCAAATCTAATGATTTTAACCTAACTCACTTGAATAACTCCCTTGTGGATTATCATGTTTCTAAAATGGTTTGATAAGTAAGAAGGTTTTTGAACTTAATGTTTTACATTAACCATTGACATTAAATAACCATTGACCTTGATTGTTAAAAAAAAAGAAAAAAAAGGAGAAAAGCTTCCTATTTCAAACACTCAAAAGTTCATAAAAGTATTTGAAATGGGACAAAGGCAGAGCAATGATGAGTATCACTGAGTAACCGTGGACATGGGCATCACAAATGTCTGTCTTCGGGTAAAAAAGTCTTTTCATTATCTCTGCACAATGGTATGATGGTCACTCACACTAAGTAACTGGGGGTACGGGCATCCCTCATGTCTACCTTCACGTCAAAGGTGAAAGTGATCCTAATTACTACTTTTCCCACATTAACTTGACAAAAGAAATTGTTCAAATGCTTGAAATAGAGTGGAGCCTCCAAGATTTAAATCAAGGGCAAGGGTTGTCAATTGTCAAATGTTATGTGGACATTACCTTCCTTTACCAACTGAAAATCACCACTAAGGTATATGA
>JACBKR010004329.1:0-24519 GCA_014218235.1 Colocasia esculenta | reverse complement strand
GGATAAAATGAGGTTGTGGGGGGCAATAATAATAAGAAAGGGAACTCAAGGGTTGATAAAGTAAAATGTGTATAAAAAGGTGTGTAAGTTTTGTCTTTTTGTTATGGGGTCTTTAGTCCCACATGAAAAATCTCTAAGGAGAATGAAGACTTTATAACCCCAAAGGTTCATGAGACTATATCTTATAGACAATTGTGGGGTTATGCTAGACCATATCACACACACGCGCTGCCGGGCCACGCGGGCGTGTGTGTGTGATGGAGTGGTCCAGTCGGCTTGCCTTGACACCTTTTTACTTCTTCTTTTTACGTTTTTGCCATTTCTTGGACAGGTTGGGTTCATTTTGGCCGGTTCACTGAATTGGCCCATTGTCTTGGCTTGCGTGGGTGTGGGACACTTTATATAGTGATTAGGGCTCCCTAATTATGATTTACTTGATACTGAAACACCCTTTTGACTCTTCCAAGAGAACCACTAGCCGTACCTTCGCACCCTCTCTCGTTTTCCTCCGTCGACTGCATTCTCCCCCTCCACACTCTTCACCGACGAGGTCGCTGCCCGCGCTTGCGTTCGTGCGCATGGTTGCCATATCTGATGTTCGATGCATGTTCTCCTAACCTTACCTTTTTTCCCTTTCTATAGAAGAGGATTATGCATTAGTCATAGCATTGTTTACGAGATTAACATAAGTGTGATTGTTAATCTCATGTTGGTAGTTGTATCCTAGGAGAAGATTGTCATACTTGACGCACTGTTCTTGTGGGAGGATATCTTCTCTTTGATGCGCTTGAGGCGCTTCTACTGCATTCATATAGTCTTATTTTATATCTATTTACACATACTAGTTATTGCATTCGATCTCATATTTTCTATATTTTGGTTGTTGTTTGGATTATACCCAAATAGCCATTTACTATGGTTCTGTATGCACATGTTTGTATTCGATTATTAGGTCAATTTTGTTATTTGAGGAGTTATTTTAGATAGAGAGAGTAATTTGGAATTATAAAAAAAGTTAGAGGGACTATTGTAAAATTCCTAGATAAAATTTTACACGTGATTATGAAATTGCTCACTGTTAACCTCCAACCTTTGTTCTTGTTTTCTAATCCAAACCTTCGTCTGCAAGCGCGGCCGCCGGAGGTCACAGTGATAGACGGCACGCGATTCCTTGGCGGCCGCTTCCGGCGGCTCTTCTGGGGCACCGCCGCCGCGCCGACCTTCCAGACGGTGCAGCACCGGGTGTCCACCCCCGCCGCACTCATCCACAAGATCGACGTCCCCGGCGACTAAAGCTCTCCTTCCCACAATCCCCTCTGCTTCCTCCTCCCTCTGTCTGGAGCTAGGGCTCAGGTTTACCACCTCCTCGCCGGTGTCCTATCATGGTTCGGAGGAAGCCGTGACGCGGCATGGCGCTGTGAGTCGTGGCCGAGAGCAGCGGAAAAGGTGACCTCCCAGGGCAGTTGGCGTCTCCGGAGGGCGGGAAGGAAGGGCCGCGTGGAGGACGGGATGCTGATGGTGACGATGGTTGCGGCGCCCACGGGGAAAACCCCCGGGCCCCCATCTCCAGTAAGCTCTGAGGGCCTGAGGCGGATGCAAAGGAATCAGAGAGAGAGAGAGAGAGAGAGAGAGAGAGAGACTCTCCCTTCGCGGAAAGAGACAGAGAGAACGACGACGAGGAAACAGTGGAGTGGAGGGGGCAGGGGAAGTACACTACCACTTTGATCAGGAAAGCAACACCACCATCAACTCAGCGTTCGGTAGGCGCTTCTGCAACAGGGTGAGTGAGAGAGAGAGAGAGGGAGGTGTGTTGGTTCCCCTCTCCAATAAGGTTCCATCCAACTACTCTGTTTCTTTGCACCTGTTGGGACCTGGGTTGGATTGGAGCGGAGACAGGTTTCAGCTGGCGTGATGGCGGTGTGAGCTGGCGTTGTGGTGGTGGGTCGCCAAAACGTTGTCCGAGTTCTGTTTTTTTCTGTCACTATTATCCCTGAGAAGTGGTGTTCTTTCTCTCTCAAACGCCAAGGTGGTGAACCACCATGTCCCAAGTAAGTGGGGCTTCGTTGTCTGATTTCTATAATTTTTTATTTTATTTTATGTCGTTTTACCTCATTTTTTTGTTAAAATGAGATGACTTCTTTAGACTATTTTTCGTGAACGCTATGATGTTTTCCACTTCTGTTGCCATACTTTGTTCTTGCCGTCAGTTAAATTTGAAGCTATTGCACTTAAGTTATTCATTTTTATCGTATAATTTCAAATTACATGGTGTAGAATAAAAGTCACAGAGAATATAGTTTTTTTTTAAAAAGTGATGTGATATTACTCCAATTTTTTAGCTCATCCATGCACCGTGCCGCCATCTTTTTTGCAAGAACTTTTTTAATTGTATATAATATGTTAAAAAAAGGGATTTCAGTGAAATAGTAAGAGAGGATACCGATAGTAGCTTTTTTGTGTGTGGAAAGTATTGCAATGTAATAAAAGGTTATAAAGCAATATAAAAATAATTCTATAAATAAACCTGTGAAGAGGGTACTTTCACAAAGAAATTATGGAAAACTAGTTTATCTATATTGTTTTCAAGAGCCAAACAAGTAATAAGAATTTCCTTTCAAATTTCATATTCTACATGTACTAAACCATATCTTACTTGTATTCGTAGATTAAGTCCTTTATATGTGAAAAGACTCACATGGAAACCCGTAGGTGAACCTTAAACCATGACAGAAACCAGCAAATTGGCAACTTCTACACCAAACTTCATAACTCCAATGATCAAGGGATTTTGGCTCCTTTTGCATTTCTTGGCAACTATGCCATTTTGTCTCAATAAAAGTTAAGGCTTACAATGTTTCTCTTTTAAACTTCAACCATTCTACTGGTATTGATTGAAAGTAGGTACTTCAAAAAGTTGCAAGTTACATAAAAAAAGTTGCAGGTTACATCTCCTCTCTTCTTTTGAATAATAAAAAAAATGGAATCTTCATTCTCACAAAATATTGCTTAGGAGCCAATTGCCATCAATAATTGTGAGCAACATGAGCTTTGAGCTTAAGTTTGAGAGTTTCTATATATTACGAGATTAAGTTCGTCATGTTTTATACCAATTAAAAAAGAAAGTGACAGTGAGATTAGAGTTGTAAATGGAGTGGATATGAATTTTTTTGGTTTTGATCCAAACAGTTAATCGGATAATTCTTATTTACACCGAATATAATTTAGATATAGAGCGAATACTTTAATTGGATAACTTTTGGATTTGGAGCACATATTGAGATTATCTGCTTCGGAAACATGAGTCTTAATAAAAGACATCAAGTGATCTAAAAATCATAAAAAAAAAATCTATAAAACTTTTGAAAATATAAATGTCACAAATATCTCTAAACAAAATATTAACATTAAATAATTATATCAGATCATTATATCTAGGATCTAATAGTTAAAAATAACTCTATTTCGGAGCAGATCATCCGCTTTTGTATCCGCTACATTTTTATTCAAATAATATCCATATTTGAATTCTGCTCTGTCGAATATTTATTCAATTAATTGAATACGAATTTGAATTAGATCTAAATATTATCGGATCTATTTATAGCTCTAAGTGAGATTGTCATCTTAATAATAAATTAGCATCTCAACTGACAAAGAGAATGACAAAATGACAAAAACATAGTGTCCAGTGTTCTTCTTCTTCTTCTTTAGGAAAAAAAATTCTCTTAAGACTATAATTTTCTAAGACATAAAGTTCTCAATGATGTGTGTGGAGGCTATTTCCAGCCTCCTAGGACTGTATGCCCATCATGACCCAGTAGGGCAGCCAGGCAGTGGCTATCCAGCCACGTGTCTGCGAAAACAACCAAAAACTTCCGAACATGCTTCAGCCGTCAGGCGCCCAAGGGTTCCAAAGTGTAGTCTCCGGGCACCTCTGAACCTGTTCGGGCAAGACAAAGTCACCGAACAAACCTTAGGGCTTCTGTTCGGACCCTCTACGATTCCAGCATTAAGGCACCGGACACTGGGCAGCCGTACCGAGCAAGTCCACAAACTACTGTTCGGCACCTCTATAGCCCACGACGCTATGCGACTCTTCACTTCCCGTAGCATTAATGGGACGACATGGCATGCCTCCCCGCGACCTGGAGCAGTACAAGCGTGAAGTCCCAAGGAACATCTCAAACGAACAATCCCCGTCTTGGAAATTCAACTGTCGTGTTCCTCCAGTCATCATTGGAGAAGGATATGTCCGGACCCATCAGGTCCCCTGCCTATAAGGAGACAGGTAACCTCCTCGCGGGGACTACCGCCAACAGACCGCGATCGAAGCTCCGATCTTGGCCCGAGAAGTAGCTGAGCTCCGGGGACAACTTCAGCAACTGGTGGGAGTCTGCCAGGTCTTCAGGCCCAATGGCAAGATAACCAGCCCGTCAGTTCCCCCACCTCTGGAGCAACAGGCGGAGTCATCTCGGTGACAGCCGCCAGCCCCATCGGCTTGACAGCTTCCAGAGCGATGCGAGGTGTCGGCCTAGGTTCGTTGTCTGCGTGAACTCCCACAGCTCCGACAGGATGGTTCTGAAAATTCCAACCTGGAGCTAGCAAGGCATCTCCGATGCATCGTCGACTTGGAACGATGAATGGAGGATTGCGCCCTCATATGGACGCGATGGTTCGCAGGGCCGAAGGCAGAGCTCCAGTGGATGACGACTTGGATTTCCACTCCCCGTTCGCAGTGGAGATCCTGGAAGCTCGGGTCTCGCCGAAACTGCCCCTGCCTTCCATTACTCCTTACGACGGCACCACGGACCCGACGGACCACATCTACGGGTTCGAGTCGCACATGTGTTCCATGAAGCATCAGACGCGGTGAATGTTGGGCGTTTCTGGCCACTTTAAAGAGACTGCGAGGGCCTGGTTCGAGACCCTCCCAGCGAGCTCCATCACTTCCTTCCACTAGCTGAAGAAATCTTTCCGCGATAACTTCCTGGGCGGAAGGTCTCACCCCCCGTATAGCGCCTCCTTGCTGGCTGTACGACAGAAAAAGGGGGAAGCCCTCTGGGACTACGTTAAAAGGTTCTAGGGCAAAGCCCTGCGCATCCCCCACTGGACGTCCCCCTCGCCATCAGCGCCCTCATTCAGGGCACGAGCGACGGTTTCCTCCAACGGACGTTGGGGGTGCAACAGCCGACAACCCTGGCGAAGCTCCTATCAACCACCCAGCACCATGCTGTGTGCGAAGAGGGCCTTGCAGCCAGCCAAGCCGACTAGGGCGACCAGGCAGAGAAGAAGTGTCTTCCGACAAAGGTTCTGACCGAGAACTGAAGAAAAGTCGGCGCAACGGGGATTCACTGTGCCGACCACACCCCTTCACCGAATATACCCCCCTCGTGGCAGCTCCCAAGCAGATCTTGGCTGAGATCCAGGACAAACAGTATGTTTGGTGGCCTCCCAAGATGCGCTCTGACCCCCGTAGGCGCAACCAAGGGAAGTTCTTCCGCTTCCACCGCGACCACGTCCACGACACCTCCGAATGCTGCCAACTCAAGGATGAGATTGATTCCTTGATCAAGCGCGGCTACCTTGGATGATATGTGTGCCGAGACGAAGACCGCCCGAGATACCGAGAGTGGACCCCTGAACAACCCATCAAAAATGAACCGAACGGGCAGGTGATCAACGTGATCGTGGGAGGTCCCGGCATAGGCAGAGAAAGCAGCCAAAATTGACACAATTATGCTCAGAGAGTGCACCACGTGGAACGGTCCCCAGCGCCTCAGCCTGCCTCTTATCCACCTAGTCCAATACGCGCATAGTCTGAGGAGGCTATCACCTTCTCGAACAATGACCTTGTAGGAGTTACGACACCACACACTGATGCCTTGGTCATTTTGGCCATTATCAATCATTGTAATGTGATGCGTATCTTCATGGATAATGGAAGTGCACCAGATGTGTTAGCATACGACTGCTTCATTCTTATGGGTTTGAAACCTGAACAGCTATCTCCAATAGAGATGCCTCTGTTCGGCTTCTCTGGGGTTTCAGTGCATCCAATGGGCTGGGTACATCTGCCCATTACTTTAGGAACAACACTAAAGAATGTGACCAAAATGGTGGATTTTCTGGTAATTAGAAGCATGCCAGGGTACAAAGCCATCCTCAGTAGAGGCCTGATCGACCGTACCCTCATCTCTGCATCAGAAGATGAAGTACCCTACTCCTCAGGGTATAGGCGAAGTGCTCGAAAGCCAGCACGAGTTCTGGCGGTGCTACATCCTCTCCTTAAGAGACAAACAACCCGTGGTAGACGCAATGGCTCCGCCTGCACTGACCGAAGAGGCTTCGAGCAGCTGTGGAATGCCTGCTGAGGATCTGTTGCCGATACGGGTGGACGATGATTCCGATCACATCCTTTACATTGGCGCCTTGCTACTCGAAGTCGAACAGAAATGCTATAAAGCTTTTCTGCTTGCCAACTTGAACGCATTTGCGTGGTCGGACGATGATCTTCCTGGCATCCCTCCAGAAGTAATAACTCACAAGCTGAACCTGGATCCAAGTGTACCGCCTGTACAACAGAGGTGGCATCCCATCAACCGAGAACGGCAGACCGTGATCTATGATCACGTCGTCAAAAGCTGATCAACTTGCCTGCTCCGAGAAGCCTAGTACCCGTGATGGATCTCTAATGTAGTCCTCGTCTGCAAAGCCAACGACAAATGGCGAGCGTGCGTGGATTACAAGGATCTGAACAAAGCAACGCCGAAAGATAATTTTCTCTTACCGCACATAGATCAGCTGGTAGATGCGACCTCTGGGCACGAGCTTCTCTTAGCTTTTTGGACACCTACTCTGGTTATCACTGAATCAGCATGCATCCCCCAGATCAAGACGCTACGATGTTTATGACCAACCTCGACCTCTACTGCTTCACCAGGATGCCATTCGGTCTGAAAAACGTAGGCACAATGTATCAACGGTTGGTTAATAAGATCTTCGAGTAGCAGATCGGGCGCAACATGGAAGTATACGTTGACGACATGCTAGTTAAGACACACCCGAGCACCGATCACCTTGTTGATATGGAGGAAACCTTCGCAACTCTACAAAGGTACAACATGAAACTCAACCCGACTAAGTGTGCCTTCGGAGTCCGCTCGGAAAATTCCTTGGTTTCCTCATGTCCAATAGAGGAATAGAGGCAAATCCTGAAAAAATCCAAGCCATTCAGAAGATGAGCAGTCCGAAGATGGTTCGCAACGTCCAGCGGCTCACTAGATGTCTCGCAGTGCTCAACCAGTTCATGTCCCGAGTAGTAGAGAGAAGCTTCCTCTTCATTAAGTTGTTGCGAGTCCCCAAAGGTGCCTCACCGCAAGGGGGGCAGGTGCTATGGACTCAAGACTGTGAAGCATCCTTCACCGAGCTAAAGAAGTACCTCGCTGCTCCGCCACTTCTCTCAAAACCAATTCTTGGAGAACAATTGTTCGTGTACTTATCAGTCACCGAACACTCCATCAACATGGTATTGATCAGAGAAGAGGCAGCAGTTCAACACCTGGTCTACTATGTAAGCAAAGTGCTGCAAGAAGCAAAAAGGAGGTATTCTCGAGCAGAGAAGCTCGTGCTAGCACTCATCACGGCTACACAAAAACTTAGGACGTACTTTCAGACCCATCATATCACGATGTTAACCGACCAGCCACTGAAGCTCATTCTACAGTGCCCAGAGGCTTCTGGAAGACTTATCAAATGGGCCATCAAGCTCGGAGAATTTGAAATCAGTTACTGCCCAAGGGTTGCTATCAAGGCTCAGGCGTTAGCAGACTTCGTGGCAAATTGCACTCTCCCTACCGAGACGGACCCCCCACTGGCAGACGAACCACTGTGGGAGCTCTAGGTGGATGGGTCCTCTTGCATCACAGGGAGAGGTGCGGGGCTGGTCCTTACTTCCCCGGAAGGATTAGAGTTCTAGTACGCCCTCAGGTTTTGCTTCGCCACCTCCAATAACATGGCCGAGTATGTAGCACTTCTGTCCGGAATCAGAATGGCTAGACATCTCGGAGTGCTTCGGCTACGAGCCTTCAATGACTCGCAACTAGTCGCCATCTAGGTCAATGGACAGTTCGAGGTGAGGGAGCCCGGCATGGCACAGTACCTCCAGCAAGTCAAGCGCCAAGTAGAGGGCCTCCTCTATTTTGTAGTAGTGCACATCCCTCGTGAGCATAACATGCAAGCAGATGCACTCGCCAGACTAGCATCTTCAGGTGACATTGCTCATTCTCGCTCCATTTTTCAAAGAGCTCGCCTCGTTGAGCATAAAAGTACACATAGCGGCCATAGGAACCGCCTAACCAGCCGAGCCGGAAGGATCCTATCATGGCCTATCTCCTTTGAGGAGAACTTCCTACTAACCGAGCTGAAGCCCGTCAAGTTCGATTGCACAGCCAGAGGTTCACCATCGCTGAAGGACAGCTATACAGGTGCTCCCTCTCAAGACCTCTCTTGAAGTGCCTAAGTCTTTCCGAAGCGACACCGATAATTGAAGAGGTGCACGAGGGTCTGTTCAGAAGCCACCTAGGCGGAAGGTCCTCAGCATGCAACATCCTCCGAGCAGGGTTCTGGTGGCCAACCTTGTAAAAGGACTGCTTGTTCTATGCGAAGAAGTGCCCAGAGTGTCAGAAGTTTGGTCAGCTTATCCATCAACCTGTCAAACAACTACACTCCCTCTTTGAACCATGACCCTTTGCTCGATGGGGAATTGACATCATGGGACCATTCCCAGATGCTCAGGGCCGAAAGAAGTTCCTGCTGGTCGCCATCGACTACTTCACCAAGTGGATCGAAGCCGAACCTGTCACTGCCATCACCGATCAGGCAACATGGAAGTTTGTATGGAAGAACATCTTGTACGATTTGGTGTCCCAAAGGTGTTCACCACCGACAATGGGAAGCAGTTCGACCACACATTCTTTAAGTAGAAATGTTCAGAGCTCGGTATCTACAATCACTTCACCTTGGTAGCACATCCCTAGGTAAATGGTTTAGTAGAAAATGCCAACCTAACATTGCTGCACGGGATACACATGAGAGTCGAGGCACCAGAAGGTTCGTGGACGAAAGAGCTACCCAATGTACTATAGTACCACCGAACAACTGCTCGAGTACTCACCAGAGAGACCCCCTTCCACTTAGCCTATCGCACAGAAGCTGCGGTGCCCTTGGAAGTCGCTCTTTCAACACTCCGAACAAACCACTTCGATGAAGCAACCAACAACTGTGCACTAAGATAAAACCTAGACATGCTCGGTGAACATCAGAATGATGCTAGCATAAGATTGGTTTCTTATCAACAACGACTCGCGCAATATTACAAGTCTAGAGTTTGTGGGCGGTGCTTCTTCGAGGACAGTCTGGTGTTGCACCGTTGTTCCGCTTCGGATCCCTGAAGAGCAACATGCAAACTCGCCCGAAATTGAAGGACCTTATAAGGTCATCCAGGTCCTCGGAAAAGGTTCCTATCAGCTATCTACCCTTAGCGGCGAAACCATACCGAGTGTGACGGTCCTCGCCGTTCAGGCCCGTTAACCCAATAATGTGCCCGACACGACTCCGTCTCCCGTGAACGAGCCGTAGCCTCACAAGGGATATCAACTCACACATGTCCGTGGAAATATAAAAGAACACGCTAAACATATAAGCGATACAATATCTTACACATGTTCACAAGAATGTACATATATTCAGTTCTAAACCAAAGTCATAGTACATGTACAATAGCCTGGGACAAAACCCCCAAGGCACAACAAGTAAAAATATTACTCTGCTAGTGATGTCGGCCCAATGCCGCTGCAGTGCGGTCCCGGACTAGAAGAGGGACGGGAACCCTCCTGCTCTCCTTCACCTGGAAGAAGAAGGGGTGAGCCTTACAAGTCACAGGCTCAGTAGGGTAACTCCCCAAAAGCCAAGAGAACAATGTACAATAAATAACATAAGCAAAGCTAATAACAAATAAAGGTAACACAGCCTACACAGGATACTACAGCTATAAGTAAATAAACGGCAAACCACGTTCGCGTGTACAAGCTAAAGAAGGGCACGCCGCATATGAGTCACAAGAATTGGTTCACAACACCAGCCACAGACCTGGACAAACAACACAAGACTACCTCTCAGCCTCGTAGCCACGGACGAAAGGTCCAGCTGTCGCTCCACCTCAACAGGGTCAAGAAAATGTGGAGACCAACCTACACCACACCTGCAGACCACACAGTTGCAGGCCCATGCCTAACACCTTTAGAGACTCCGGCCCGAGCTCCCTAAAGTGAGGCACTAGAAAATTGGACTAGCTGGGGACCAGTACGTCTACTGGTGTCCGTACCCCAACCACGAGCATGCTACAAGCGACTGCACACCCACAAACACAAGTTGCTGCCCACTGTCGTCTTTCCCTCAGCCGGACGTACAACTCAAACTCAGGAGTGAGGGTGTCCAGGAAGACGACATAAACCTTGATGGTACTCACCGTACCAGGACAAACCCCGAGCACCCGGTGCTTGGCTCACAAAGAACCTGGGGTAACTGACTAGAGAGGTAACTACGGAAGGCGTAAACAACCCAACTCGCTATGCACACATGACCAAACAAAACCCATCGTTTCCAATCACGATATAAGCCAAGACACCCCATACAAACCCTACATTGCATAATCAACACTGCCCAAGCAGTGCACCATAAGAAATAGTCAGACTGGCCACAGAACCCCAGAGCTCAAGTGGCCACATTCTAAATCGCGACCAACACAGTGGTCGCCAATCAACGCTTGAATCACGATGGACCAACCCGTCATCTTCAGACCTGAAATGCGACCGGACAAGCCGTCGCATTTACAAAACGTGACGACTGGTTCCGTCACCTTTCAAACAACAGAAACCTACTCTAAACCTCTATTCTGGAAATCACACCAAACGACTGTATAAGCTGATAAAGTAGAAAATAAACATACATAATAAGCCCTAAGCATGATCTCTATCATGTTCATGTGATTTCCCAAGCCAATAACCTCAAACCCTAACCTACATAGCCCACACAAGAGAAAATAGTGAAGAGTTCCCCTACCAACAGAGGAAACGCAAATCCAACGCCGTCGGGACGTTCCTTGTGCTCCGAAGCACCTCCACGTGCCGGAACCACGCCGAACGGACAGAAAACAGCTGAATTCGCCCTAAAATCCTCCAACAAACCTCCCTTCAGCTAAACAGTGCAACTGCACTGTTCAACCTAGGGCAGAAGCCCAAAATACACAGAGTTTAAATCGCGACATATCGGGCCGTCGCGTTTCAAAACGCGACATACCCCGCCGTCGCGATTAAACACTGACGCTTCTGCATGCGCTACGCGGCATGCATGCAGCTGCGCTCACGTAAAAATGGTGCTAAATCACGACCTAGCAGGTGGTCGTGTTCATGTAAGAATCGCGACGCATGTGTTGGTCGCGTTCTTAATGAATCCGCCAGAGGTCTGTTTGGGCTGAAATTTCCAACCCTCCAGCCTCCCAACCTACTACACAAACCTATAAACACATATATATTCATTCCAACACAACTAATGGGCCACACATTGGCCCCCAAACCCAGTAAACTGCAATCCAGACATTCAAGGTATTACATTACTATCACCTAAAAGAAATTTTGTCCTTGAAATTAAAGGAACAAACACGACCAACAGTTCAACATATATGCGACTATCACCTAAAAGAATTTAACTCTTACTCAAACAAGTATAGATACATCTTGTACATCTCATCGGTCAATTCCCAAGTATCTTCTCCACCCTGCCTATTTTCCCATCTGATCTTTACTAGCTCAATGTCCTTATTTATCAACCTCTGAGTTCGGCTGTAATCATCACTGGATATTCTGGCATGGATATATCTGGTTTCAAATCATCCCGAGTGTAGCTAACAATCTGTGAAGGGTCTCGAATGTATCTTCTTAGCATTGAGACATGGAACACGTCATGGGCGTCAGTGAAGTCTGCTAGAAGCTCCAATCTGTACGTTGTCTCACCAATCCTTTCCAAAATCTGAAACGGACCCACATACCTGGGACTCAATTTGCCTTTTCTGCTGAACCTCATGACACCCTTGGTTGGAGAAACCCTCAAAAACACATAGTCGCCGACTTCAAGCTGTAGTGCCCTACGCTGTGTGTAACGTTGTGCGTTTTTTGGATCTTCGTGGATCCTTGCTTAGCGGGTTTGGTGGCCAGTGTGTGGCCCATTAGCCTGTATTTCAGGTGTTTTCGCAGGTTGTGAGGCTTCGTGGGCCGACAGATTGGGCCCAAAGTGCTCACAGGTTCTCTGCCTATGAACGCGACAAGGGTGTGCGTCACGTTCTGAACGCGACGGCCCTGGTGGTCGCATTCTGCTTGCAACCGAGATGCGGTCTTCGTCTGCATGCGCGCCACGTGTCGCGCGCTGGGAGGCATGCTGACGTCGACCTTGAGAAGGCGACAGCCCCCTACGTCGCGTTCAGGTCGCGATGCAGGACTACGTCGCGTTCTCAACAGCAGTGCGTTTTTAAGAAGGTTTGGCCAAACAGAGCTTTCACAAGCTCTGCTCGGCTAGGGGAGGAGCTGCTGCGAGGGATTTTGGGCGATTCCATGTTTTGGAGCAGTTTTCGGCGTGGTCTCACCGTGAGGACATTGCATGGAGCGGGGGAGACCCGTGTCGTGGTTAGGTTGCGTGTTCTTTGCGAAGGTAGGGAGATTCCACCCTGTTTCGTTGTGTGGAACGTGTGTGGTGCATGTTTGGTATGTTTAACACTTTATAAACATAGGTATCATGTTTAGGCAATGAAATGAGCATGAAAAATGGGTTAGAATTTTGTTTGGGGTGGTTGGCGTGGAGGATCCGGAGAAGGGTTTTCGGATTAGGGTTTCGCCTGTGAAGGCGACGGCCTGGGGTGTCACGTTTTGAACGTGACAGCCCGACCCGCCGCGTTCAGCTTTTGAACGCGACATGTCAAAGGGCCGCGTTCTGATGGCGACGTTGAACCCTATTGCGTTAACAGGTCCGAGGGGCTTTATGTTGTGCATGTTGGCGTGATTATCCGATTATCGTGGTTCGTTGTGTATGGCAGTGGTGAGAGGTGCATTGGCACCTGTAATGCTCCTTGAGCGTGTCGTTTACATAGTTAGCGTGTTGTTTATGTAGTTGACATGGTGTTTACGTGGTTTGAGTGTGTGCATGGCACATACTCTATCGTGGTTTAACTTGTGGGTCGTGGTGGTTAGGCAGTGAGGTTCCAGCGTGAACCTAGCCTTGGTCCTTTAATGTCTGTTATAGATTATTTAAGATGGTTGATTAGTAAGGCATAAGTATAGTTATTAAGTGGTTATCATATATTGAGTTTAATATGGCAATGGAGGTCACGAGGTGACCAATGACAGGCCAAGTTGTTATTGGTTAACGTAATTTATATATGTGTCTGTGTAGGTTAGCTTGTAGGTCACAGGGTGACCGAGACAAGCTATTCCTCACATTTGAACCATGGTTTGTAATAAAGATATTATGTGTAAGTATCGTGGTTTGTGTGCTAGCCAAGTGTGGTGGTCCGGCGCCTATTCCGGAATACCTCTCTAGTCGGGTACCCCAGGTTTTGTGTGAGCTAAGCATGTTAGTGCTCAGGGTTTGTCCTGGTACTATGTGTACCATCGAGGTCTGTGTCATCTATCCTGGACACCCTCACTCCTATGTTTGAGTTGTACATCTGGCTGAGGGAAAGATGACAGAGGGCAGCGACTTGTGTTTGTGGGTGTGCAGTCGTTTGCAGCGCGCTCGTGGTTGGGGGTTACGGACACCAGTAGACGTGCTGGGCCCCAACTAGTCCTGTGTTTCCAGTATCTCACTTTAGGGAGCTCGGGCCAGAGTCCCTAAAGGTGCCAGGCATGGACCTACAGGGTGTGTGACCTGCAGGTGTGGTGTTGGTTGGTCTCCACTGTTCTTTGGCTTACTTGTAGTTTTAGAGCGGCAGTTGGACCTTCCGTCCATGACTGCGAGACTGAGAGGTAGTTCTTGTGTTGTGTTGTTCGGGTTGAATGCTCGCGTCATGAACCAGTAGTCTGTTCCCGTGTGGTGGCGTCGTTCTTTCCGACTCATGCTTTTCCAGCAGTCGTGGCTTATGTATAATGACTCGTTGGTTGGGTTCGACCCGTTGTGGTATGCCTGGTAGGAGGCACTGTTGTATTGAGGCTTTGTGGTGGTACCTCGTGGTAGTAGGTACCTATACTCTTTGTGGGTACCAGTTTCTCGTGGTACGTTATGTACCAGCCTTTTCAGGTGGTGTGGTGGAGCTATGCTCCATGGAGGTCGTGTGGTGAGACCTTCCACTCGTTGTGTTTTACCTTCCTCGAGTAAACTTCCGAATATGGTTTTAATATGTGATGGATTGGCCTACTGTTGCCAGTCCTGCTACCCTGTGTGTGTGTGGCCTTCGACATATTGTGGTTTGGGGTATAATGGACTAGCTCTTGGTCAGCAGTCCTGTTACCCACGTGTTTAAGGTTCGCCTGTGAAGCTTGTAGCTTCAGCGACCAGTTGTTGTAATGGTTTGCCTGTGAGGCTTATGGCCAAGGCATTACAGTTGTTTAGCGGACTAGTGGTGATGTGCTAGTCCTGTTGACCGTCTTCCTTTCTGGGATTGGTAATAGCTGATGTAATTGTGTTTATTTGTTATTAATTTTACTTTGATGTAGGCATGATATGGTTTGGCTATCGGTGTTGCCAGTGAGACCCTCTGGGGTTGAGGTTCTTCGGTGTTGTGTGTTGTTTTGGGTAGTCCCTACTGAGCCTGTGACTTGTTGAGGCTCACTCCCCTACAGTTCTTTTCAGGGCTTACCGTTGGTATGGCTTGCGAAGGCGTTGTGATAGACTTGTACCACCAGCAGTAGTGTTAGTTGTATTGTGTGAGCTTGTGCTCTCTCGGGGTATGCCACAGGTAGTTGTACTTTTTAATTGGGCATGTAATAATGTATTGGGACAGTTGTAAATTGTTATATGCAGATATGAGCACATGTACTTTCTTGTGTCTTATTCTGTTGTGGTTGTCTTTTATATTCCTACTGGACACGTGTACGAGCTATCCCTTGCGAGACTTCGGTCCGATCGCGGGGGGCAGTTTTGGATATGGAACCTTAATGGGCATAAATATCCAGGGCCGTTACACTATGTATCCGTATAACTCTTTTGTCTACTTTGGGCTGTTTAAAGCTTTTCCTTGATGAACTTGACCATCTCTACACGATGCTGTACCAATTCTGGTCCCATTACCTGCCTTTCACCCACCTCATGCCAATTCAACGGTGTTCTGCAAGGTCTCCCATAAAGAGCTTCATATGGTGCCATTCCGATACTTGTATGATAGCTGTTGTTGTAAGCAAATTCAACCATACCTAAATGCTGCTCCCATCCACCTCTCCAAACTAGCCAACAAGCTCGTAACATATCTTCAATTGTCTAGATTGTCCTTTCTGTCTGTCCGTCGATTTGGGGATGGTATGTTGAACTATACCTCAACTGTGTACCAACAACTCTTTGCAAACTCTACCAAAAACTGGAAGTAAACCTGGAATCTCTGTCTGAAACAATGGTGACTGGAATTTCATGCACTGGTATAATTCTCTCTACATGCAACCTTGCCAATCTATCCACTGCCCATGACATACTCACAGCTAACAACCTGCACACCTTTGTCAATCTGTCAACAAAAACCCATATACCATTTGTCCTGACATTGTCCTGGGTAAACCTGCAACAAAATCTATAGCTATATCATCCCATTTCCACTGTGGTATAGATAATGGCTACAATAAACCTCCTGGCCTTTGATGCTCTGCTTTAACTTGCTGGCACACTAGACATCTCGCTATGAACTCCGCTATCTCCTTCTTCATACTCGGCCACCAGAAATGTTTCTTCAAATCTTGATACATCTTTGTGCTTCCTGGGTGTATAGTATACCTGGACCGATGTGTTTCTTTCAATACCTTCTGCTTCACTCCAGCTTCACTTGGACATATAACATGTTCCTGAATCGGACCACACAATCATCATCTATGGTGACATCTTTCATCTTTACAATTTCAGCCAAGTTCTCATCTACCTTCTGGACTTCTACTATCTGCCAATACAAAGATGGCTCCACGGTGCTACTGGCTAACACTACTCTCCGCTGGCTACTTGGAACAATCAAAGAGTTTTCTGCCACGTCTTCATACAACTTCCATTCTCTCATCATCATGTGACTCATAACTGCTTTTCTGCTTAAAGCATCCGCAACAACATTGGCCTGGCCTGGTTGATACGCTAAGCTGAAATCATAATCTTTTAAATACTCCATCCATCTGCGCTACCTCAAATTCAAGTCCTTCTGCGAGAAGATATACTTTAAACTCTTGTGTGTTGGACCTTTTGGTACGATAGCAAGCTAACCTAGAGGGGGGGGGGGGGGTGAATAGGTTTTATGAAATCTGAAACAGAAACTTCAACACCAGAAAATTATCACTAGAAGATTTGGTTAGTTGAGTGTGATAGAGAGTAGCAGTGCGGAAGCAAATAAACAATCACACAAAGAACACAAGGAATTTATCCTGGTTCGGCCCTTCTCACATAGAAGTCCTACGTCCAGTCCCCAAGCAATCTCTTGGGATTTTACTAACCAAGGGTACAGTCCCCCTCAAGGACAATACAACACCCAGCACCCCAGCTGGTCTTCTTCTCTTTCCCGGGCAAGAAGGCAGCCCACTTCTCTTACATGTCAAGAAGCCAACCTCCTGGTACAACCCCAGAGCGTTTTGCTAGACTTAAACCCCAGCTAGGTTCTACCTGAGTACAGTCCCTCATTGAACAGAAAACGCCAGCAACTACACTGGCCAACTCTTCACACGGAAGAGACTCACTGTATACAGTCCTACAGCTGGACAAAATCTTTCTTAGAAAAGAAAGAACAAAGCTGAGAGTTTTACAAGAATGGACTCTAACCCAGAAACTCTCAGCGAAGGACTCTCCCAAGAATACAATGACCACAGAGAGAGAGAGTGAAGAGAGGAAGGCTTGAAAGCTTCGAAAACTTTTGCTATGAAAAGCTTCTCTTGATTGGGCTTGAGCTCTTCTCTCTTTCTTTGAGTGTATGTGTTTGAGGTTCCTTACAGGATGTACGCTCCTTTAAAGTTCTTCAGAAAAGCTCTCTTTTGTTCTTCAGCCTTGCTTCATCTTTTATATGAGTAGCTTTGAATAGATCCGTTGGAACTCTTCTAGTCGTTGCTGATTTCTATTCTTCTTCTTCAGACTGTCAGCCACTTGGTGTCTGTCTGCAAGTATAGAAGAAGTGTTTAGATAAAATAGTGTTTTTGTCAAAAAGGCTCACACTTCTGTGTTTTCTACTATCACCCAGAAGTGGTAGGTAAGCCCTTTTTGTCTGACAGGAGAAAAGATCAAGAGGGATAGAAAAAATCATCTGTCAGAAAGATAGAAGATTACGCAAATGAAATAATTGACTTTACACTAGATGCCAAAACATTTTGAAATATAATGAAATTGATGTTTAAGTTGAAATCTATGTTTGAACAGAATCTTTGTTCTAATGAAATCCATGTTTCACAGAGTTGATGTTTAAGTGAAATCCATGTTTGAACTGAATCCATGTTTAAGTGAAATCCATGTTTTCAAGGAATCGATGTTTAAGTGAAATCGATGTTTGAACAGAATCGATGTTTAAGTGAAATCGATGTTTTTCAAAGGAATCGATGTTTAAGTGAATCCATGTTTTCAAGGGAATTGATGTTTTCAACAGAATCCATGTTTTCAACAGAATCCATGTGGCACTTTGTGAACAGAAATTGATGTATATTGAATAGACATCGATTTTGCTTTTCAGTGCAAATCACACAGCGATAGTGCCATAAATTTATATTTATTAGGAAAATATAATATTAAATATATTTAATAATATTTAATTAATTATAAGTTTTGTTGTCTCAAAATGTAAGGGTAAAATATAATAGTGGTTCAACAATCTCCCCCTTTTTGGTGATGACAAAACTTATGAGAATTTTTGGCAAAAATACTTAAAGAGTAAAAATACAGAAAATTCACAGATAATACATACTATGCATACTCTCCCCCTTTTTGTAACTAACCACAAAGGAAGGATCTTACCATGCATTCTCTCCCCTTTTTGTGAAAATTTCTTAACATTGAGGGGTTCAACATGATTGACATTAATGAATAACTCCCCCTTAGTCTGTGCTCCTCCTGAATGAGAGACTCCACTTGAATGAGACTTGCAAATAGTTGTTAGTAATACTAAATTTAAAAATAAATTAGTGACTACTCCCTCTTCAGATATGAGTTGGATGAAGAGCTGACAGTCACCAGTGCTTGAGCATCCTTTGTTCCTGATGCTCCAAGGCTATCCTACAAATAACTACTCAGAAGTAGGTACCCAAATCTTTTTGGGTCCTTGATGGTTAGATGCATGAAAATATCCTTTCGGAATCCATACTAGTGCCTTGTGTGTCAGGTGTTTTTATGTGTCCTAATTTATTGCAATGAGAACAACAATGAATATAATTTATTTTGCAGTTCTCATTATCTTTGTAATGTCTGTTTAGAACACAATTTTTAGAAACCTTTTCCTTTTGATAGAGGTTGTTCATTACAGGGGCCTTTTTTTGAGGCATCTTGGTTTCTTTTACAAATTTTGGTAATGGATATTTTTCAGGAATTATGACTTGTTTACCTTTTTCAAGAGGTTCGTATCCAAGACCTTGTTTATTGTTTTCAGATTTTGATTCTTTTAAGCATAGGGCTAAAGATATTTTCCCTTTAGTTAATTTTCTAACTGATTCTTTTAAATAAATATTTTCTTCGTTTAGAGTTTTTAATTTTTCTTCTAACTCTGATTTTTCATTATTTTTGCTTTTTAATTCTTCATTCAAGAGATAATTATTATCTTTACTTTCCTTTAATTATTTTTCTTATTGTTCCATTTCAGATTTAAGATCACAATTGGTGTTACTAGGCAAGTGATGTTATTTTTCAGATTTTTTAATTCTTTTACAACACATTTATATTTTTCATATAGTTCATTAAAGACTTCTTCAAAGTCTTCAGACTCTGACCCTGAATCAGTGCATGAATCAAAAAATGGGTCAGAATGTACCTCATCTAGTCCTACCATGAGGGCTAGACTTTCCTGCTCTTTTTTGGGATCTAAGCTTGATGATTCTAAAGTTGTGGCTTCATCATTGTCCCAAGCAGTAGCCATGGCTTTTCTTTTGAATTTCTTGTACTGCTTCTTGGAATTTTCTAACTGATCAGTCTTCTTGAGTCTTGGACAATCTGGTCTCAGATGTCCAGGTTTTCTGCATTCATAGCAGACTAGTTCTTTTTTCCTTTCTCTCTTTCTTTTGAATCCTTCTTGATCTATTTTTCTTCTTCTTGAGAATTTTCTGAAGTTTGGATAGGACATCATCCACATCGTTGTCTTCAGAACCTGCATTTTTTGAACTAGAAGAAGAAGAGTGGAAGGAGCAGCTGCAACTTTTAGAGCATTAGTAAATTTTTCTTGGATGAGCTTTCAGATAGTCGCTCCATATTGATTGCATGTGCCATGAGAGAGCTCATTAATTTATCAATGGAAAATTTGGTTAGATCATAGGCTTCTTCAATAGTGGTGACCTTAGGGTCCATGAAAAGTTTAAGATCTAAGTATCTTTCTGACATTCTCCTCATCAGAAAGATTTTTACCAAGAGAACTTAGACCAACTACTATGCTTGAAAATCTATTATACATCTGAGTGATATTTTTGTTTGGACATTTTAAATTGCTCATATTGTGAGACAAGAATATCTATCCTAGTTTGTTTTACTTTATCTGTTCCTTCATAAGTTACCGGCAGTTTATCCCATATTTCTTTTACAGATTACGTGTAGATACTCTACTAAATTCTCTTTTGGATAAAGCACAATAAATAGGTCTTTGCTTTAAGTTTAGAGATAATTTACTCTTATCAACTGTTGTAATGGCAGTAGTACCTTCAGCAGGAACAATAACAAAATCACCTACCTCTATTACCTGCCACAGATCAAAGTCTGTGCCACGAATGAAGCATTCCATTCTCATTTTTCAGTATTGGTAATCCTCTCCATCGAAGAATGGAGGTCTGATGACTGATTGACCTTCAGCAAATCCTTGAGCTGCCATGGATCTTCTCTAAGATCGTTGGATCTTCTTGATTGATCAGAGAATCTCGCTCTGATACCACTTGTTGGCCCTTTTGGTACAGCAGCAAGCTAACCTAGAGGGGGGGGGGTGAGTAGGTTTTCTGAAATCTGAAATAGAAACTTAAACCATAAAATTATCACTTGAAGTTTGGTTAGTTGAGTGTGATAGAGAGTAGCAGTGCGGAAGCAAATAAACAATCACACAAAGAACACAAGGAATTTATCATGGTTCGGCCCTTCCCACATGGAAGTCCTACGTCCAGTCCCCAAGCAATCTATTGGGATTTTACTAACCAAGGGTACAATCCCCCTCAAGGACAATACAACACCCAGCACCCCAACTGGTCTTCTTCTCTTTCCCGGGAAGAAGGTAACTTCTCTTACAGGTCAAGAAGCCAACCTCCTAGTACAAACCCCAGTGCGGTTCTGCTAGACTTAAACCCCCCGCTAAATTCTACACTGAGTACAGTCCCTCAGCTGGATAGAAAATGTCAGCAACTACACTGGCCAGCTCTTCACACAGGAAGAGACTCACTGTATACAGTCCTACAGCTGGACAAAATCTTTCTTAGAAAAGAAAGAACAAAGCTGAGAGTTTTAAAAGAATGGACTATAACCAGAAACTCTCAGCGGAGGACTCTCCCCAAGAATTACAATGACCACAGAGAGAGAGAGAGAGAGTGAAGAGAGGAAGGCTTGAAAGCTTCGAAAACTTCTGCTATGAAAAGCTTCTCTTGATTGGGCTTGAGCTCTTCTCTCTTTCTTTGAGTGTATGTGGAGTTGAGGTTCCTTACAGGATGTACACTCCTTTAAAGATCTTCAGGAAAGCTCTCTTTTTGTTCTTCATCCTTGCTTCATCTTTTATATGAGTAGCTTTGAATAGATCCGTTGAAGAGATCCATTGGAACTCTTCTAGTCGTTGCTGATTTTTCTATTCTTCTTCTTTAGACTATCAACCACTTGGTGCTCTTCGAGGTCTGCAAGCATAGAAAAGGTGTTTAGATCAAAGAGTGTTTTTTTCAAAAAGCTCTCACACTTCTGTGTTTTCTACTGTCACCCAGAAGTGGTAGGTAAGCCCTTTTTGTCTGACAGGAGAGAAGAGATCTCTAGAGGGATAGAAAATATCTTCTGTCAGTGATAATTGCATTGTTATTGATAATATCATGTTATTTTATTATCTTATGGTCATTAATTTTACACAAACTCATTGTCACTTTATTACAAAAATGATAATTGATTAAATCTCTGTTGTGTTGTGTTTGCAGGATTAATGGGCCAAGAAATGAAGTGTCAAATGGGCCAATGAATTCAATTGGATCAAGAGAGAATAATGAGAGACTTATTTTTAAATATTCTCTCTCTTTCTTTCTTTTTAAAAACCCTTTTTCATTTTTAAATCCCTCTCCTATTTTTCAAAAATCTATTTCCTTTAATCTCTCCTCCTTACTCTCTTTCCTCTACTACTTTATAAACTCTCTTTCTCTCTCTCTTTCTATTATTCTTTCTCTCTTCTCCCTCTCTCCAGCGCACCCCTCCTCCTCCTCCCTTTCTCTTCTCTTCTTCCTCTTCTCTTCTTCCCTTCTCTTCTTCTCTCTCTTCCTTGGCGTACAGAAGCCCCCTGCTGCCGCTGCCAGGTCGCGCTGCCCACGCACGAGCCCGCCTGCGCGCGAGCTCTCTGTCGCGCGCCTCCAGTCGCCGCGCCCCGCGCATGCCCCCGCATCGCCACGCTGCACACCCAGCCGCCCGCGCCCTGTTGCCTGCCGCGCCCGGTCGCCGCGCCTGCGCTGCCACGCGCGACGCCGCCCGCCTGCCGCCTTTGCCCAGCCGCACGCCCCCGCCGCTTCTACGTGCATGCTTTTGCATGCACGTAAAAGCTTCTCTCAGTGCCCCTCTCTCTCTCTCAGCTCTCTCTCTCTCCTCTTGCTTTCTCTCTCTTGCCTCTCTTCTCTCTCCTCTCTCAGCGCTCTCTCTCCTCTCTCTCGCGCTTCTCTCTTCTCTCTCTCCTCTCTCTCACATCTCTCGCTCTCTCTTTTCTCTCTCTTGTCTCTTGTTCTCTCTCTCTTCTATTCTCTCTCATCTCTCTCGATCTTTTATTGTTGATTTAATTGTAATTTTTTTAGCACTTTTTTGTTAAGCTCTTTTGCTAGTTAGTGGAATTTAAATTTAAGCTTTGTTATTTAGTTTCCTTTCTGTCTCTACTTCTCTCTTCTAATTTCTCTTCGTAGATTAGATTTATTTTTGATTGAATTAATCTTAGGAGTTAGTTTTAAAATCCTACACACTTTTCTAACCAAAGAAACTCAAGGTTTTCAAAGTTAATAATCTTTTTCCCCGTGGATTCGACTCGGCTCTCACCACTTAACTATTGTCAAAATATTTAGTGTAGGTCGATAATTTTGAGATTGTTAGTCACGTGTTTAACGACGCATTCGTGGGCTATCATCAGAAAGATAGAAGATTACGTAAATAAAATATATTTGACTTTACACTAGATGCCAAAATATTTTGAAATATAAAGGAAATCGATGTTTTAAGTTGAAATCTATGTTGAACAGAATCTTTGTTCTAATGAAATCCATGTTTCAACAGAGTTGATGTTTAAGTGAAATCCATGTTTGAACCGAATCCATGTTTAAGTGAAATCCATGTTTTCAAGGGAATCGATGTTTAAGTGAAATTGATGTTTGAGTGAAATCGATGTTTAAGTGAAATCGATGTTTGAACAGAATTGATGTTTAAGTGAAATCGATGTTTGAACAGAATCGATGTTTAAGTGAAATTGATGTTTTTCAGGGAATCGATGTTTAAGTGAAATCCATGTTTTCCAAGGAATCGATGTTTTCAACAGAATCCTGTTTTCAACAGAATCCATGTGGCACTTTTGTGAACATAAATCGATGTATATTGAATAGACATCGATTTTGCTTTTCATGCAAATCACACAGCGATAGTGCCATAAATTATATTTATTAGGAAACATATTATTAAATATATTTAATAATATTTAATTAATTATAAGTTTTGTTGTCACCAAAATATAAGGGTAAAATATAAGAGTGGTTCAACATTGTGATCCGTGAAGATTTCAAATCTTTCACCATACAAGTAATGCCTTCATATCTTCAATGCAAATACCACCGCTGCCAATTCTAATTCATGTGTGGGGTAATTCTCCTCACCCGCTTCAATTGCTTAATGTATAGGCCACTTCTTTTCCATACTGCATTAGTGCTGCCCCAAGTCCTCTCCTGGATGCATCTGTATACAAAACAAAACCCCCCTCAGCTTGACGGTATTGTTGGCCCTTTTGGTACGACAGCAAGCTAACCTAGAGGGGGGGGGGGGGTGAATAGGTTTTTCTGAAATCTGAAAAACAAACTTAAACACAGAAAATTATCACTTGAAAGTTTGGTTACAGTCCCCCTTAAGGGATTTTACTACATGGAAGTCCTACGTCCAGTCCCCCAAGCAACCTCTGGGATTTTACTAACCAAGGTACAGTCCCCCTCAAGGACAATACAACACCCAGCACCCCAGCTGGTCTTCTTCTCTTCCCCGGGCAAGAGGCAGCCCACTTCTATTACAGGTTAAGAAGCCAACCTCCAGGTACACACCACAGTGCGGTTTTGCTAGACACAAACTCCTAGCTAGGTTTCTCACTGTATACAGTCCTACACTGGACAGAAGTCTTTCTTATAAAAGAAAGAACAAAGGTGAGAGTTGGAACAGATGAAAACTAACTAAAGAACTCTCACAAAAGACTCTCTCCCCCAAATTACAAGTTGCACACAGAGAGAGAAGAGAGGAGAAGGAGCTTGAATGCTTGAGTGCTTCAGTTGCTTGAACACTTCTTCTTGGCTCAGGCTCTTTCCTCTCTTTCCTTTGATGTATGTGGTGTTAGGTTCTTCCTGGATGTACACTCTTAAAAATCTTCAGGAAAGCTCTGCTTTCTTCTTTAGCCTTGCTTCATCTTTATATGAGTAGCTTTGAACAAATCCGTTGGAGTTCTAGCCATTGCTCATCTTCTCTTTCTTCTGATATTTTATTGTCTATGAGGTCTGCAAGCATAGAAAAAGTGGTTTAGATAAAGAGTATTTGTCAAAAAGGTTCATACCTCTGTGTTTCCTGTTGTCGTCCAGAAGTGGTAGGTAAGCCCTTTTTAACTGACAGGAGTGAAGAGATCCTATGAGACAAAAGATCTTCTGTCAGAAGATAGAAGATTACGTAAACACA
>JACBKR010004328.1:0-24578 GCA_014218235.1 Colocasia esculenta | reverse complement strand
TCTTGTTAAAAGCAAGATGTTCCGAGTTCGATTTTTGGGAGGACTTATCTGATCTACATGCAATTTTCGAGATGTGTAGGTCTGAAATTTTCTGGTTAAGTGGGGTAAAGACAATACGAATACACGGAAAGTAGGAACTGTCAAGTCTTGACCTTGGAGTTCACGAACATCAATTCTTGAGTCCACAAAATCACACGAGACAGGGTTTCCTCGCCAAAAAAATGGTATTTTTTGAAATTGTATATGTAAAGAGCTCATTTTTAAACTAATTATACCTCCTAATATTATATGTCCACAGCTAGCCATTAGCCGAAAGACCAGGGAGATCCCATGTTAACTTCCGACCATCCTTCCTAGTTCCTAGCTAGCTTGCAGTGTACGTACTTCACCTGGACCGGGCTGGAAGAATGGTAGAAAGAAACAGATGTCATCCAGTACGCATACATACTACAAACGCGTTTCTTGCGAGTAGCGCGATGATGGAAACCGCTTCACGTTTTCGTCCCTACCAAACTGTTATCAACTGCCATGAGACTCTGTACCCACCCGGCGTTGTATATTAATATTTACTAATCGAGTTAGTAGTCAGATAATTAATTAAATTGACATGACTTGATAGAATGCCATCTTATTAGATTTAGAGTTGCAAATGAACTAATACACTTAATATAAGTAACTGGATAAAAATTCGACTTGATAAAAATTCGATTCGACTTATTTATTAAATAAACGAGTCAAATTTAAATAAAAAATATAAATTTAATTATAAATGAATCGAATTTAAATAGAGAGATACTCGACTCGAAATCTTTACGAATATTTATTAAGATACTCGATAATATATTCGTAAAATATTTTATTAATTATTTGTTAATATTTAAATTATATTAATTTCTTATTATAATTAAAAATATTAATATTTATTTATTTTTAAAGAATTTTTGTAATAATCAAGTGTGATCGGCGACAATGTTAGTATTTATATGATCGGCAGTAATGGTTGGTGATCGATGATAGCGGTGACATGCCATGTTAGAATTAATATAGATCAATTAAATTCAATTTGATCAAGGCATACCAAATCAATTGAGTAGTAAATAATTCTCGCGTTTGTATACAAGTGTGACGACGCAACTGTGTGCTAAGAGATGACCTCTTTCTCTATTCATGAGGATAGGTGGTGATGGTGGCCTCCAGCAGCGCGCCGAAACCGAACCCACCGGCGCGGGGGGGACAACTTTGATTAGGTGTGCGAGTAACCTTCACCTCCAAAATCCCAATCATTTCCCCCCTCTGTCGTCTATTGTTTAGACCCCGCGGACCACCGCACCGCCACTTCACTGCGGACTGTACGCCACCGTGTTCTCCAAACAAGAAAATAAAGCTGCTTGTCAAAGAAAAAAATGATTATTTTTTTTTTCCAAACAAGAAAAAAGCGATTATTAACATCAAGTGGCATATTAATATATATAATATATATCTGACAATAAATAGCTCATTAATCATGGCTAAGCCCTGGTCACGTTTTCCATGCCCCAAGCGAACCCTCCCTCACGCAGACGACCCTTGGAAGCTGCCATTTCCCTCTTTCTCATACAAAGGGGAAGCTCGCTAGCTATTTCCGGGAACAGGGGGGGCCCTTGCGTGTGGAGAAGAACGATGACACCATCAACCAACCAAGATAGGGCCGTTTACACATGTCGGTCACTTACAAATCAGAGTAGTGATTTATCACCATCACCATCCATCAGGGACGCATCAGAGCCGTCCATGTCCGGAGATGGGCACCCCCACCCGAACCCCGCGCAGTGAAGTGAGTCCACCGTTCTCCACATCTTACTCGGAGGAAAAACGAGGACTCGCGACACTTGCACGTCAGATCCTAATCCTACGATCTTGGTCTTCTCATCCCAATTTCTTCGGACGAAAAGGATCCTCATACTTTACGAAGTAGAAACTGAGAGGAGAAACATCTCCAAACCCGGTGGTATATTCCGTCCGAGTCGACATCCCCCGCCCCCCTTTCGAGGAAGAAAACGTTGCACTCGCACGAAACAGTCTATCATACGTCTCAGATTGAATGGGCTCCGGCGCCATTCCCACCGACGAACCGGTGTGCCCCCCCCCACCCTTTTGGGTTTTGGCTTTTGGTGTGCCCGCCTTATGGCCTACTTTGGTTGAAGGGTAGAACATTTTACCCAGGGTAGGGTAACCATGGTAGGAGTGGTTTTACTTTAGGAAATAGAGTTGGATTATCTCATTTTTTAGTCAACTAATAAGTTTGACTTCACTTATTTTTATGTAAAAAAATTAAAAAAATAAATAAAATATGAAAATATAATAACAGAATATTAAAATTGTTATTATTTTTTTTCAGATTTTTTTTTTAAAAAAAATTTTAACCCCTCCACCCCACCTGTTGAGGTGGGTGGGGGTACCCGGGGTAAGCGCGGTACCCCGGGGTACCCCGGGCAGAACCTCCCCGCGCCCGAAAGCGGGGCGGGGGGGTACCCGGGGGGGTACCCCGGTTACCAAAGCGGCCCTAAAAGGCCAGTTCCGGCCTCAATTATGGTATGGATAATCATATCTCGTGCACTTGCCCCCAACTCATCACCCATCATAACTAGCAAGTCCCAAAACTAAAGCCACTTCACAGGCCTCAACTCCAAGGCAGGAGAAGGAGAAGAGTAGTGAAAAAGTCTTTTTTTTTTTTAAGACAGGCGTAGACGTAGAAAAAGGTGCGTTTCTCCTCCAGTTCTCTCTTCTGTTCTATCGGTGGCGATGGAGGAGGACAGAGGAGGGGAGACGTCGTCGCCGTTCTGGACACGGGGCCGTCCGAGGAGGACCATCTCCGGTGCTTCTAATGTTTCGACTTCCTCTTCAATCGGTGCTGCTGCGGCTGTGCTGCGGCCATGGGCGCTGGTGTTGCTGCTCGCCGTCGTAGTGGTGCTCTTCGTTCCCTCATACGTATCCACGTCGCTCCGGGGGATGAGGCCCGCCGGTGGCCTCCTCAAGAACTGGTGGGACGCCCTTAACTTCGTGCTCGTGCTCTTTGCTATCATGTGCGGGGTCCTCGGCCGGAACCAGGAGCCCGCAGGGGAGGAGGCTGCGGAGAGGGGTCGTGCGGCCTCGGCTTCCAGCGTCGTGCATGACTGGGTCGCGGGTTACTCCGCCGACTTCGGCCGGCGGGATCAGGGGGGATTCAGTGGCGCCGGGGGGGATGAGTCGGCGATGAGGATGAGGAGGTTGAAGAGGAGCAGCAGCTCGTATCCTGACCTAAGGGAGGAGACGTGGGCGTCTGGCGACGGGTGGAAGTTTTCCGACGATTTCCAGCTGTACAACCACCACCGGAGCAGGAGATCGGAGGGGATCCGGGCGTGGGAGGAGAGGCCACGCGATACGGATTTCAAGACAATCCACGTCGACACCTTCGTCACTAGATCCAGGTCCCCCCCGACGCCACCGACGCCGCCGGTGGTGTCCTATCCACCGGAGGAGGAGCCCAGGTGGAGGTCGCCACAGAAGCCTCGCAGGAAGGAAGCAGAACTGAGTCGCGGTTGCAACGGGAGCGAGATCGAGGAGAGGGCGCGGGTACCACCATCAGCACCACCTCCTCCGCCCCCGCCTCTCCCGCCATCAGCTCCGCCGCGGCGGCGTTTCGAGAAGCTTCCCAGGAGAGACCTGGGGCAGAAGACCTCATCGACACGTTTCCATGGCCTCGCAAAGGTTCCATCGTCACAGGAAATGCAATCATCGCCACCACCAGCGGCCACTCCTCCTCCTCCTCCCCCAATGCCGCCGCCTCCGGCGTCTCCGATGCGGGAGCAGAGCCGAAGCCACAAGCGGAAGAGCGGGGGAGCGAAGGATATCAAAATTGCTCTGGCACAATTCTACCAGAAGAGGAAGAAGAAAAGTGACAAGGACAGGAGGAGCTCGGACGACCCCGCGCTTTCACCTCCATCGTCATCGCCGCCGACGGCAACGGTCCCGCCTCCACCCCCGCCGCCGCCGCCTCGTCTCTCCTCCGGGTTCTTCCAACGCTTCTCCAACAAGAAAGGAGGAAGCAAGAGCAAGAGGATCCATTCGGTCCCCGCGCCGCCACCTCCGCCGCCACCACCACCAACTCATTCTAGGAAGCACGCTTCCCGCCCTCCGCTGCCACCAAGCACGCGACCCAGTGTCCACAGGTTAGATTCTTTTGTCTTCCGGCCACCACCGCCCCCACCTCCTCCTCCTCCTCCTCCGCCACCGCCGCGTCCCAGTGTGGACCGTCGGAGCAGCTCCACAGACCTGCCGGAGAACAACACTCCCATCTCCGACGCGGCGGCCAACGAGAAGCAAACAGAGGACCCACAAGGGAAGCCGCAAGCGCCATCGTTCTGCCCGAGCCCAGACGTTAACACCAAGGCCGATGTGTTCATTGCCAGGCTCCACGCCGGCTGGAGGCTGGAGAAACTCAACTCCATCAGAGAGAAGCAACAGCAGTAGCGGCACCCGCCGCAACAGCCACACTGATGAGCGTTCCCACTTGCCCGCATTTGGCTTCTGGCACTGCCCCGGTGCCCCTTCCTCTTCCACCTCCCATTTCCCCCATCATTTGTTTCCCCCCCCCAAAAAAAAACCCTTTTGAATTGGTGAAAACGCTAACGGTGATCAGAGTGATGAAGCCACGGCGGGGAGGCAGCAGCAGCGTCCATTTGTGTCAGAGCCCTCGTATTGCTCGGCTGGTTCTTCCTCTTCCTCTCTGTTTGTACACTATTGTCTGCGAACAGAGGGAGAAGATTGTTACCGCGTCGTGTGTGTGTGTGCGTGAGAGAGAGAGAGAGAGAGAGAGAGAGAGAGAGAGAGAGGTGGGGAAGAACGGCGGCGGTGTCTTGGTGCTGTCTCTGGTTGGCGCGGCTGCGACACATTCTACACAAAATGCCGCATCACGTGTACGTGTATGTGTTTGTCTACTTGTTGCCTCCCTTATTCCTCTTACTAAAGAGTAAAGAGTGGCCTTCAGCTTTCAGGGCGGGTGGTAAAAAAAGAATGAGCAAGGTTTTGTCTGGTACTATGTGAAATATAAACATTTTATATATTTTTTATTCGGATTGCTGTGACATATTAAAGATCTTCCGGTGAGGTTGGCATGAAATTGTTGAACTTTTAAGGCTGTTCGTTGTATATATACTTGTATAAGAGTCTGGGAAAAAATTATGGTGTTATCTATCTTCCATACTCTTTCTACAATCTGATGATGTGGGGTTCAAACAACAATTGATGAATTTTAAATTTAGTGCTGTAATTGGGTTCTAGAGTATGACTTTTAAGTTAAAGTTGTTTCCAATTTTAAGAACTTTGAACTTAATTTTGTGGACAATGAGGGTATATTTGGTATCAAAATATATTGGAGATAGAGTGAAGATGCTCTCAAAATTTTAAAGATATCTTTGAGAATATTTTCATTCTATCCCTTTATTTTATCTCCAGTCTGTCTATCTTAATGCCAAACATGTTCTGATAGATGAATGGTAAAAAGATGTGTACTGTAACATTTCTATTAGAAAAGGCTTTTAGATTTTATTTCTCAAGCGAAAGATAAAATAGACCCGAAAAAAATGAGAAAAGTTTATTACATTTTTACATTACACTTTAAGTGCAATGTGACTAGGTAACAAATTCATATGGAATCCAACAATTGGATTGTACTTTATCACTCTTTATGTGATGGATATCACATGGATTATTATCTAATCACATTGCACTTAAAGTACAATGTGTAAGTGCAATAAATTTTTCTCGAAAAAAAATTGTGATTTGTGTCATTATCTATGGTAATCCAAATAAGGTTATGTGAGATGAGTTCTCTCCTCTTTATCTGAGATTCTATAGAGATAACCCTGCTGCATGTGCCATTAAAAATGCTATTTTTAGGTATACATTTTATATTGAACCTCGTTATGTGGAGATTTTTGAATTGTTCTTGAATTTTGACTTGTTGGTGTAAAAAGAATTCTATCATGTACATAATTATAGGGAAAAAAAATCCTATTGCATAGATATAAATGTAACATATTCCTCTGTGGATACACTGTCATATGCTCTTTGATGATGGTTATCGTTATTGTGATATTTAAATGCATATAAAAATGGTACTTTTATAATTATGACTATAAGAAGGTCATTTTATAATTACTTCTTTTTATACTTTATTCCAATTCAAGATTGTCTTTTACTTGATGAAAGCAAATTCCAAGTTGTTAGAGCCTCCACATCCCAGAAAGAGGTGGTTACGTTAATTTATTATATATATATATATATATATATATATATATATATTTTTTTTTGGGGGGGGGGGCGGGGGGCTGGTGCTTTGAGGAACCGCCTAAGGGCAGGGATTGAATTGAAAAATTAAAATGAACCAAAAATATTAAAATTGGGTAATGACACAAATCGAACCGGGTTAATTTTAAATAGTTCGAAAACCGAACCAAATAAGCCGAATCAATTTTTATTGGTTTGTTTCCTACTGTTTTTTCTGGTTTTGATTTTCAATGGCTTTTGCAGAAATTTTTTCAACTGATTTTTATACTTATATTTTCTGCTAATGCATAACAATATTTAACTATCTTTCACTATTTTTCTCACTGATTTTTATTTTCATAATTTTTTCACTAATTTTTATTTTCACTGTTTTTCTCACAAAATTTTATTTTCACTGTTTTTTCTCACTAATTTCATTCTCACTTAATTTTATTTTCATTACTTTATCACTGATTTATTTTCACTAATTTTCTCACTAAATTTTATTTTAATTATTTTTATCATTGATTTTATTTTCACTATTTTTATTTTTACTATTTTCTCACTGATTTTTAACTATTTTCTCACTGATTTACATTTTCTCACTAATTTTTATTTTCATTATTTTATCACTGATTTTTTATTTTCACTGTTTTCCCACTGATTTTTTATTTTTATTATTTTCTCACTGATTTTATATTATAGTTTTGAATATGAATGTAAAAAATTAACTCTAGGAGGACAACGTTTTAGAAAATAAATTTGGATGTGTGGTATGAGATGTCAAACGTCCATAGCCAAAAGTCTAAAATCTTTGTTTTTTATTTTATTTTTTAATTTGAGATTTCTAGCTCTCTAATTCAATTTGATTATGTCATAAATATCAAATTGTCGAAAGACCAAAAGTTCATGGTCAAGTGTCAAACTAATAAGGTAAGCTTAAAAATTTGTGTCCAAATGGTAAGCAACTACAAAATTAACAAGAACCAACATTCCCAAAAAAGTCCAAAGTGCCCAAATCATGAATAGTCAGTTTGCTTCTATTCAGTTAGATTTATATGAGCTTGGATTCGGTTTCAAACTTGAATCAATTTGGTTCGGTTCGAGTTGAAATTGCCCTTGAACTGAATCGAACCATGTTTCCATGCAGAGCAAAATAGATTGGTTATAGTCCCCGACCTTCTTTATATATATATATATATATATATATATATATATGACATGAGATTTAAATTCACCTCTTTCAAATGAGAAAGATTTTGCTCACACTCTAGGACGGGTAGATATCACCCATTCCAAGCACATGCATGAGATTTAATTATTACAAGTTGCATACTACAGTGCAGTCACCAAAGTATTAATTTAGAGTGATTAACAAAATATTGTTGTATTATGTACGAGATGAAATTAATTAACAAAACACCTGTATATTAAGTATGATTTGACTGATTATAAAACACTTATCTAATAATCCATGTAAGAGAACTTATTTTCCAAAATGACCTATGAATACACTTATATGTTTACAACTATATGAATTCATATCTCTCATGCTAAGTATGTAGCTACGTGTATGTATCTCTACTCAGTCTTCAGTTATGTTGTATCTAAGTAAATTGATCCATAATCAATTATATCATGATTTAGAGTTTCAATCATCTAAGTGCATGAATTGATATTTGACTATGCTATGGCTCAAGCATTCAAAAATCGATTATGCTCTTTTTTTGGCTTTGAGTATTTGGTTAAGTCCACACTCATTAATTGATTATGTTTTGATCTCTTACTAATAATAGATTGTCTAAACTTCAGAATTTTCTAAGTCCACATAAAATAGATCATTAATCGACTATGTCATGGCATCATAAAAATTTGAAGTCCACAAAGGGAACTTGTTAATAAATTATGTTTCATATTGTGAAATTTCCTAAGTCTATAGTGTTTTTGATAATCGATTATGTTTCACATTGTATGCTTAATAATTAATTATGTTTTCAGCCGTGTACAAGTTTCTAAGTCCACAGTGAACTTGATAATCAATTATGTTTCACTCTACATGCTCAATAATTGATTGTGTTTCACTAATAGATAAGTTTTGGTCTCAAAATTCTTTTCAAGTCCACTCCATGTGCGATAATCAATTATGTTATTCCTTTACAACAGTCTTCCAAGTATTAGTGTTTCATAATCGATTATACATCCTTATGTAAAGAACTTAACTAATTATGCTTGAATATTTGTAAATCTGTTGCTTCATAAAATCTGTGGTGGCTGTTTTCTGCCACCTAGGCCCATCATGTCAGGGCCCATCAACGCCCACCTCTTCGGATGTGGCCTCCTCGTACGATCCCATGCCCTTAGTACGGATCGGAGGAGAGAAGACACCCGTGCCGGTCATCCCGGACGGAGCATAGCCGAGCTCATCAGCAGATGATTTCCGAGCAGAAGACCTCAGCCCTACTGCACGGGACGACCCCCAACGTCACCGAACAGCGTTCGTGACCTCCCTGCGGGGCACCTGCTCGGAAGGTGCGCCCAAAGGGTTCCGAGCAGGCTCCCTGGCCTACAGAACGGTTGTAACCGCTCCAGGCCACGATCTCCACCATCAAGGGGCGTGGGCTGCCTGGCAACCTAACGGGCGCCAGAGTCTTAACTCCTCCCGTTATGCGCGTGCGTCCAGGCGCCTTCTCAGGCACGATCTACCTGACGTTACGCACGTTGGCCTCGGCACTAACGCCTATAAAAGCACAGGTACAGTACCATGCAACGTATGTTCTCCCTCACGCGAACACAATCTCACATACCGAAACCCCCTGCTTCTCAAGCTCCTGACTGACTTAGGCATCGGAGGGTTTCCCCGGTCTTCACCGGGCCTCCTGATCCTTCTCTGGTTTTGCAGGCCTTCGTCCTCACCAGTGATCGTCTTCCCTCTCTCATTTTAGTGGAGGCCTGTTTGGCTCAGGCCCAAACAGGATTATACCACCACATTTGGCGCCGTCTGTGGGAACGACGTTGCCATGGCTCGAGGACGATCTTCGTACCAGAACATAGGAAGTAGGGCGACGAGGTCTCGCCAGTCGCGAGGGGATTCCCGTCGCCGATCCCCCCTGGTGACGTCGCTGTCGTCACCGCCGGCGCGAACCATGACGCCCCGGCACCGACAACCGCCGCACCTGCGACTGCCCTCGAAGTAGCGGAGCTTCGGGGGCAAATGCAGCAGTTGACAGGCGTCTGCCTCGCTTTGCAGGCCCAGTTGGCGGGGGCAGCAGCCCCGGCGGTTTCCCTGCCCCGTGAGCGGCAGGCGGAATCGTCACATCGGCGCTCCCGCGCCCCCCTGGCGCCGCAAGAGCAGCAGGCGGACTCTCCGCGCCGGTCCCTCCGGGCCCCATCGGAGGAGCGGGCACCAGAGCGCCGCGGGCGTCCCCCCGACGCTCTATCATCTCCCCCCGTCCGCCACGATCGGTTGTGGGAGGCAACTCCCACGCCTCCGGACGAGGGGGCCCCGCCAACTCCGAGCAGGAGCTCGCCATGCGCCTTAGGCGTGTGGTCGACCTCGAACGCCGCATGGATGCGATGGTTCAGCGAGCGGAGGGCAAGGCTCCAGCGGAGGACGACTTGGACTTCCGCTCTCCTTTCAGCAGGGAGATTCTGGAGGCCCAGGTCTCCTCCAAGCTCCCTCTGCCCACCATCGCTCCTTACGACGGCACAACCGACCCGGCCGACCATATCCATGGCTTCGAGTCACACATGGTGTTCCACGGAGCATCGGACGCGGCCAAGTGCAGGGCTTTCCCTGCAACGCTCAAGGAGACCGCCAGGGCTTGGTTTGAAACCCTCCCCGCGGGCTCCATCATTTCCTTCCGTCAACTAAAGAAATCCTTCAGGGACAACTTTCTTGGTGGGAGGTCGCAGCCGCGAACGGCGGCTTCTCTTCTGGATGTGCGCCAGAAGAAAGGCGAAGCACTCTGGGACTTCGTCAAGAGGTTCCGAACAGAGGCGCTTCGCATCTCGCGCCTGGACGTCCCTCTGGCCACCAGTGCTCTTATCCAGGGCACTCGCGACGGTTTTTTTGCAGAGGACTCCGTCTCGCGTCCAGCAGCCTGCCACCCTCGCCGAACTACTCTCCATTGCACAGCGCCATGCGGCCTGCGAGGAGAGCCTGGCGGCGAGCAGGGCCGAGCAGGGGATAGTCGGACAAGAAGCGGCCTTCCGACAACGGCTCCGACCGAGATCGGAAGAAAGGACGGCGCAATGGCGATTCCCCGCGCCGTCCGTGCCCCTTCACCAACTACACCCCCCTCACGGTGGCTCCCGAACAAATCCTGGCAGAGATCAGGAACGAAGCTTTTGTTCCGTGGCCCCAAAGAATGCGCTCCGACCCCGGAAGCGCGATCAAAATAAGTACTGTCGCTTTCATCGCGACCACGGCCACGACACCTCCGAGTGCCGCCAGCTTAAGGACGAAATCGAAGACCTTATCAAGCGTGGCTACCTTGGGCGGTTCGTGCGCCGGAACGAAGAGCGCCCCCGACGCCGAGACCGCACTCCCGAGCAGCCGATCAACAACGAGCCCAATGGGCAAGAGATCAATGTGATCGCAGGAGGTTTCGGCGCGGGCGGAGAAAGCACTCGAAGCCGACGCGATTACGCAAGGCGAGTGCATGTCGTAGACAGGCCTGCGGCTGTTCGGTCGGCTCCATATCCTGCCAGTCCTGCACGCACACAGCCCGAGGAGGCTATAACCTTCTCGATGAAGATCTTGTAGGGGTTACGACCCCACACACTGATGCGCTGGTCGTTTCGGCCACCATCAACCACTGTAACGTGCGTCGAATTCTGGTAGATAATGGAAGCGCGCCCCGTACTGCTCCAATTCTTCACGGTAATCCGACCCGGCTTTGTACGCCGCCACGGCACGAACCCCGGCATCTGACACCACCTTGGTCAGAGCTTCCTTCTCTGCCCGGGCCACTGCGACGTTCACCTCCGAGGCTTGGAGAGCTGCCTTGAGATTCTTCACCTCCTCCTCCAAATCTGCCTCGCGAGCCTTGTGCCTTGCCGTGAGGTCCGAGCAGTAAGCTGACTGTGCTTCATACAAATACTTCTGCTTCCGAGATCGAGCAGCTATAGCCTTCAGGACGCCGAGCGAGGTAGATATCCCCTCCATTAGAGCCTCAAGATCGACGTCACTTGCCACGTCGTCATCTTGGTTCTCGGGATGGTACTCTTCTGTTTGCACCTCCGGAGTCCTCTCGGCAGGAAGCTCTTGGCACCTTGCCAAGCGATCAAGATAGGAGGCAGACGGGCTGGGCGGCAACTTCCTTGGCGACGTTTCGACGCGACGGAGCGTCGCCTCCAGAGTTGCTACGGAAGGCACCGCGGGGAGTCTTCGGTGCAGCACCTCCCGTAGAGGTCTGTCGTCGTCCTCGGAGCTCTCGCCCCCAGCCACAGTGGCAGCAGACAAAGTCGCGACATCGCCAGTCGAAGGATTTTCAGGCCGAACCGACCTGGAAGCCACAGCAACAACGCTCATCGAGCCCGAAGCTTGACCCGCTCCGGTGGCCTCCTGCCTTGTTGCCGGCTGAGCCTCCTCTCCGTCTTCGGGGCCGGGGGCCGCAGGGCTGTTGAACGGCCCTCCTCGACGTCCCTAGGACCTTGAGTGCCCTTCTCCCCGAGGACGGCTGCACTCTCGCCGACTACAGGATCCTCAGTGATCACCTCGGCTGCACTCTCGCCGACTACATGGCCTTCGGTGATCACCAAGGTGGGGAGCATGGGGGGCAGGATGTCTCCACTTCCTGTGGAACGTCCCCCCCGGAAGAACTGCCTCGTCAGTACCACAAACAGCCGCCGGCGCAGGAGTGGAGTCTATGGCTGCCCTCTCCTCGGCACCAGGCTGTACGCTCCCGCCTGGCGCGCCATCCTGCTCGGCGCTCCTTTCACCAGACAGGGCTACCTGGTCCGCATGACCCGGCGACGTCGTCCGCCCTCCGGAGCGGTCCGATTCATCGCTGACCATTATTAGGCCCAGCTCGGCGGACATCTTCATGACCGCCTCTGAACGGTCCACTGTTGGAGCTACGGGCGCCCTCTCCTCGGACGCCCCCGCACGCTGGCGAGATCTTCGAACCAACAAAGGTTCAAGATCATCCTCTGGCTCTTCCTCCACTGCTGCGGCGTCTTCTGCAGCGTGCAGCATCAGCTTCTTCAGCTTCCTCTTTTTGGGAGCCCGGGGCTCGTCGGATACCCCTTCTTCTGGAGAGCGACTCCTGGCTGGCGGCTCCATCACAGCCGCCTTGCGCTTCTCTTTCCTCTTCGGTTGGGGGAGAAACGTCGTCCCCGCGGTGTATCCGTCTCAACCGCCTTCTTCGCGGCGCACCCCCTCGCTGCGACCTTCGCTTGCCGCGCAGGCCCCTTCGCAGAGACCTCCCCGTCCAGCCTTATTGAACAAAGACTGACGGGGATCATCTCAGCATAGTTGGCCATCTCCTTCTGGTCCCGACCAGCCGCTATTTCTTCATCGTCTGAAGAAGGCAGGAAAAAAAAGATCAGAACCCATGAATATGAGGAAAAGAAACAAGCCGAACAGTAAGAAGACTTACCCCAGGCGCGGCTAAGCTTGTACTTCACAGCTTGTACTCGGTCAGGTACCCCTCGACACGGTTCACCAAGACCGTATTCAACAATTGGGAGGCTGCGGCTGCCTCCCGAATCAAGAAAGGGGCCATATCTGCCCTCTTCAGGGGCTCCACCACCTAGTGGGAAAGTCCCATTCAGGGATGTTTGCTCCCTTCCTTCTCCCCACGGAAAAAAGTCACCCTGTCCACCCTTTGTTGTTGGACAGCCGAGGCGAGAAGTTAACCCGCATCCGGTTGGTACGATGTTTCACGTACACGATCCCCATCCCGGACTGCGGAGAGCACGCCAGGCTAAAATGACTTCGGAAGATCTCCGAAGTTGCTTCAATCTTCTTCTTCCTGCATATGGCGCAGAAGACGAAGATGGTCCTCCACGAGTTGGGAGTCAGCTGGATAGGCGCCACCTTCCAGCTCCGAAGCAGCTCCTTCGCGATCTCCGGCACCGGCAATCGGAGACCAGCTTCCAGCAGGTCCAGCGAGAGCACGAAGCACCCCGGCCTCTGGGTCAGGTACGACTCGTCCTCCCGCATCAGGACGATGTCGTATTCCTCGCCAATTCGAAAGCGCTCCCGGAGACCCTCGAAGCTCCGGTACTTCGCCACTTTTGCTCCCGCCGACGGCATCCCGCTGGCCTCGACGACCTCCTTTCCTTTCTGGGCCATAGCTGGAAGGCGGAGAAGACAACGAGGGGAGAAGAAGAACAGTGGCGTAAGACCTCAAAGGAGAAAGCGGAGAACAGGCTGGAGAGCAGGGGACTCTAGAAAACTTTTCGGAGGCGAGGACCCCGCTCTCACCCTCTCCCCTTCCTTATAAGGAAAGGAAGGCGCGAAATTCGAAGCGTTCCCAGAACGTCGCTTCCCTCCGCTCCAAGTCTCCTCTCAAATGACTTGCGGGTGACCGTTCGGGCTTGACATGACCCATGAGGTCATCATGAAAGCCCCGCGTTCGAGACAGACGCCTCCGCGGCGGCGTCACCGCAGGTCTGTTCGGATCCCCGAGGACGATACCGCATTTTGCGGAGCTGACGTCCGAGCAGGTCGCCGCCCGCCAAGCATTCTGACTTCCGAGCCGCTTGAGGGCGTGGGGGCAAGTGTGGTGGCTGTTTTTTCTGCCACCTAGGCCCATCATGTCAGGGCCCTCAACGCCCACCTCTTCGGATGTGGCCTCCTCGTACGATCCCATGCCCTTAGTACGGATCGGAGGAGAGAAGACACCCGTGCCGGTCATCCCGGACGGAGCATAGCCAAGCTCATCAGCAGACGATTTTCGAGCAGAAGACCTCAGCCCTACTGCACGGGACGACCCCCAACGGCACCGAACAACGTTCGTGACCTCCCTGCGAGGCACCTGCTCGGAAGTGTGCCCAAAGGGTTCCGAGCAGGTTCCCTGGCCTACAGAACGGTTGTAACCGCTCCAGGCCACGATCTCCACCATCAAGGGGCGTGGGCTGCCTGGCAACCTAACGGGCGCCAGATTCTTAACTCCTCCCGTTATGCGCGTGCGTCCAGGCGCCTTCTCAGGCACGATCTACCTGACGTTACGCACGTTGGCCTCGGCACTAACGCCTATAAAAGCACAGGTACAGTACCATGCAACGGTATGTTCTCCCTCACGCGAACACAACTCTCACATACCGAAACCCCCTGCTTCAAGCTCCTGACTGACTTAGGCATCGGAGGGTTTCCCCGGTCTTCACCGGGCCTCCTGATCCTTCTCTGGTTTTGCAGGCCTTCGTCCTCACCAGCGATCGTCTTCCCTCTCTCATTTTAGTGGAGGCCTGTTTGGCTCAGGCCCAAACAGGATTATACCACCACAAAATCGATTGTCCCACTAGGTATTTTATGCATGCAAATCAAGTATGATATCATGATAAGAAACACTTTTTGTCTGAATGAAAAATAATTATTTATTATTTAAATATGACCATTCACAGCAAAAGAAATGATTTGACTTGAATCTTGGGAGATCGATTTACTTGGATACTACCTAGTTGGTTAAAAAGATCACATATTGTTATATTTTATGTAAAAAAAATCTATATGTTGGTACTAAGTTTAGGGTCTATTTGTTTACCGGTAAAACTCCACCCAGAAAAATTTTTTCAGGAAAATTTTTTTTTTAGATTGTTTGGTATCCTGTAAAAGCAAAATATGGAAAACTACACCCACACACTTCCGGATTTTGGCATCCGCAGTTAAAACGCGGAAGCCATTTTCCATTGCCATTTCACATTCTCCAGGTTCTACCGTGGCAATTTTAGGCACTATTCATCAAAGTTACATTTTTATTTTTTTCCCTTCATTTAAGTCATCTTTGTCAAATCTAATTATTATTTATTTAAATTTTTTTTTTTACTTTTTTATTAAAATATCTATAAAATACTATTCATTCAAGTTGTGTTTTTTTTTATTTCTCCTAATTTAAATTATCTTTGTCAAATTATTTATTTTCCACTATTTTTTTATTTTTTTTATTTTTTAAAATTATCAAAAATAAAAAATAAAATAAAATTTTTTTGATGAATAGTGCACTAGGGGTATGTGACCCCCTCTCATTAGAATGGACCATAATATCCCATGTGTTCCAATACAACTCTCTCATAAAAGTTAACATTTAATGCTGTTGACTTTTCACATTTTTTAATCTTCTATTTACATAAATAACCAGTGAAAATATTTACCTAAGAACCAAATGGACAATTACGATTTTCATTTCCATGTAAAAGCTAATCCTTGGAAAAAGTTTTTCCTATGAATTTATTTTACAACAACCAAACAGACACAGTCTCATAAAGAAAAGGTAAGTGGCACCATGACAATATAAGAAAAGATATTTTTATGTCATTCTTTTTTTGAATATCTTGCAACATTATGACTAACTAACACTTTATGTCGTTCTTTTTTCGAATATCCCGCAACATAACGACTAACTGACTATACTTTAATATCTTGCAACATAACAACTAACTAACTATACTTTCAATTCTTAGAAGTTTAAAAGAGATATTTTTTAAATGTGAGGGCCCTTTTACCTAGCAGATTCATCTAACGACTAATAGACTTTCTCAATCTTCAGTCAAACATCTCTTCTACTATTTTGACATAAAGAAATGTGAAGATTTTCTCGAGCCATCCATGAGCCAGACAAAAGGGAAGAAATGACAAACGTACTGTAATAGAGAATGGACATTGCACCTATCACAACATAGACACAATAGCTATCATTCGAAGTCCAACGGTTATCAACTCATAGATCTATATATGTGGAAGCTCACTAGTTCAAAAAAAAAAAAGGAGGATAAAGAGAAGGGGAAAGAGATATCTACAAAAAAAACACTTGAGCAAACCTTAAAAGCTTCCACTCCAATAGAAGATTGAGCGATCATTCATTCTCAAGCAGTTTTCTCCTCTTGAGAGGAATACTTGGCTCTCCTCAAAAGCTTCTATGTAGCGTTGAGAGAGAGAGAGAGAGAGAGAGAGAGAGAGAGAGAGAGAGAGGAGAGAGAGAGAGCTTCATTCATTACCGAGCGTCTTGTCAAAGCGATATCACGTTTTCTATTTAATCTCATTCTCTGAGTCATTTTGCATTGTCTTAAGCTTATTGTCTCCTAATATATCTTTCTAAGAAGACATCATTTTGAGTCTTGAGAGTTTACTTCTTCTTGAAGTGTGGACGTGCGTATCCTTGTTATTTCCCTTGGATAGGAAAGACTTGATAGCTAGATACTTCAGACTATCAAGTGGCAGTTCCCCTTTGAGAAGGGAAGATCTGTGTGTGGGTACACTAGGTGGATTGTTCTCTTTCGATAGAAAAGATCTATGTGTGGGATGTGCACTAGGTGATTTGTTGTAGCGGGTTTGCACTAGTAGTGAAATCTTGATATTTTTGCCTTGAGAACTGGACTAGAAGATTGAGTGGTTCAACTCTCATTAGGATAAAATCGTTGTATATATTTGTGTGATTGTTTTTCTATGCATACACTTTAATTATCATTCAATGCAACAAGCAAAGATCCATTCACTCTCTCTGAGTGTCCATAGCATGGTAAACATTAAATACAATAAAAATTGAATACCATTGTATTACATTACATTATATATATATATATAATATATATATTGAAATCATGAGAGAAGGCAACTAGCCTACTACACAAGTGCCATCATCATCTCTTTGATGTGTAGGATGCAATGAACAATCAAGAGGGGAGGGGTGAATGGTTATCACCCAATAAAAATTCTTTTAACACAGAACAGATTAGACTCAGTCAATCAAACCTATTATGTGATATACACAGCGAAATATAATAAGTATATAGACGAAACCATAGAAGGGAGAGAGAAAATATGGAACAAACCATATATGCACGTGGGATTTATAAGGTTCAACAAAACACACCCCTGTGTGCATCTATGCCCAATACCCCACACCCCTGTGAGGATTTCCACTGGCTTGTTTCCTAGGTACAAGCAAAAAACCCACACATGGTTGTTTATAGGAACAACACAAATTAACCCCCTCGTTTCTCGAGGATGAGACAACCCAGCGTGTATGCGCGCACACACTACACACCAACAATGTGCTCACTGCCGAGCACACACACACAAATATACTTAGAGTTCAATAAAGAATAGATAAAAGAACATGAACAGGAGGACAACAATCTAAACAGTAGTAGAGTTCTCCTGTCACAAAAGATCCGACCTTTATATCTGTCTTTGCCTGACGATGCACAGAGTAAAACTGGTCGATGCAGAAAGCTTCTGAACGAGGTCTTGCAAGTAGAAACAATAGGTCCATGCCCTTCAGATGAAGAACACCTTTTAGGTACATCTAGAAGGCTTCTGGATGATGAAGACTCATTCTTAGACTTCTATAGGTTCAGAGCATTTGTTGGCTCTTCCTAGGGCTTCACAATCCTTCTCTGAACTCTAGGGTACGAAGCAACCTTATTGGAAGCAGTTCTCTTCTTCCAAAACACGAGAACATGTTGTATTTATAATCCCAAAGAGTCCTATATGTTTGGAAAGAGTTGGATCTTCATAGGACTCTCTTTAGGAAAGTCCATATGGAGAAACACCGTAATAGGTCGACTGAATTCATCGGATTGGTCGTCCGATTTTAACTTTGCTTCGATTGACAAATCGGATGGACGCTTGGTCAAACGATTCTAGAAATCGGTCGTCCGACTTCTGTCTCAGCTTCGACCTGGCTTTGGTTGGTGAAGATACAACGTGAACATCTGAAGTCACCTTGCTTCGACTGGCGAATCGGTCGACTGATTTCTTCAAGTCAGTCGTCCGACTTTTTGACTGTCCCACTGCCAAACCTTCTGGCTAGATCGGTTGTCCGATTTTCCCAAATCGGTCATCCGACTTTTTTTTTTTTTGAATATAGCCGAACCAAAAGGGAAGGTGGGGGCGCCCTCACATATGTGAGGGTGCCACTACCTTCACCATGCGGCTGAGAGTGTTTTCATTATATAGATATTAGGAAGAGTTTAGGGGGGGGGGGGGGGAGTACAGAGCGGGGTGGGCTGTTTGGAGGACTCCCTACCTTATCAAGTCGGTAGGGAGCCTTTACAATGTTGGGAAGATCTGCCCAAGAAACCCAGATTGTAAGATGAACACAGGAGTGTGCAAAATCTGCTAAAGGTCAGCCACTTGGTTGCTTTCCCTTGGTATGTATGTTATCTCGGCTGCACTTTCTTGACTGTCACAGCTATCTCATTCAGAATACAAGCAAGGTCCCACGGACAAGGTAGCTGCCCCGTAACAATTTGTAAGAGATTGAGGAGTCGGTTTCTACCTGCACCTCGGTGACTCCTTGTTGCAGCACATTAATAGCCCGTCTCTAAGTGCAAATGCCTCAGCAACAAGACTGGATTTTAGGTGGTAGTAAGGTTTTGCAAAGGCACAACACATGTTCCCTTTGTAGTCTCTAAGTCCCTCCTCCACCGGCTTCGTTCGTTGTCGCTTTAAACGCGCCATCGACATTCAGTTTTAGTCTGCCTTTGGGGGGAGTGAACCATTTAACAACTTTAGGTGCCATGGTCATCCGACTTTGGATTAGTAATCGATCGTCCATCGATTCCCTTGATCCACAATTGATCTGGCATCGATTCCCTTGATCCATAATAGATTTGCTATCGATTCTCTTTGATCCATAATTGATCTGGCATCGATTCCCTTGATCCATAATCGATCTGGCATCAACTGCCTTTCATTATCGGTCGACCGATTTTTGCAAGTCGATCGTCCGATGTCAATTTTGCAGTTCTTCTTCCAGTCTTGTCTTTCTATTTTGTCTAAGTCTTGGGCTTTGTATTTACCACTTCAAATGCGACTGTTGGACAAAATTACTGCACACTTAACACACAAATTACACCCTTAATTAAATAAACATAAATCAAATGCTTGGTCATGAACATGAATTATATTTAGTGTTTTGTGATTTTCTGAATATGAGTTAAACTTAGTATTTTTGTGATCATCAAATTCACAGAGTACAACACTCTTTCCCTCTATCATCTCACTTCCATCTTGTTGCTTTATCTTTTCTAGTCGCATAGCTTGATTCTCACCATCCAGTTTCTTTCCCCATCTCCCACCCTTCCCCTATTTGTCAATAGCTAGCCTATTGCATTGCTATAGCTTAGTAATCTACTTTCAATATTGTGTTCATTCTAGCTTTTGGCTTCTCTCCTAGGTTCAATTTTAGGTGTTGGATCCTAAATTGATTGAGAGTCATCGAGTTTTTGAGGTGCAAGTTCAAGACTAATAAGTCTTTAGAGCCCCTAAAATTGGCGCTATGGAGTTTTAAATTTAGCTCATGTTTTAAGGCTTACTCACACATCACTCCAACATGTGAGTCATCTGTGCTATTTTCGTTGATTTGTTGCTTAGAAGAATCGCAGACCATCTTCTCTAGAGCAAACCCTCACCTTGCTTAGGTTTCCTTCAGATTTGCCAAATCTTATGTAATGTATATCATTTTAGATTCTGGTTATTGTGTCCTAGTAGGTGTTGTGGCCATTGAATGGTTTGTGTGTTTTGATATGCTTGAAAATCACAAGTTCCTGGGTCCCTATCTTGAATCCCATTGGTTACAATCAACGTAGTTTAAGATCCACCTTTGGTGGCAGAGGCATTCAGAACACGCCTCCCTTGCAAGGCACATTTCAATTTTGAGTCGTGCCATGGAAAGTAGATGCATTTCTAGTCACAGAGGGTTTTTACCTGCATGACTAATTTTTAGTCAATCTGATTGAACACTAAGACGTGTGTCAACCTAGCATGACACATGGCACTTAACTCTTAAATGCGCCACTTTGGGATGACACATTTTGAGATGAGCCATGTCACGTAAGTGCGTTGATGGTCCTAGTGCTGTTTTAACCTTATTAAGTCGACAGAATAGTGTATCAACCCTGTTCCACCCAAAGAGGGTTCCAATGGTGTTTTTGGTCTCCTTCGAGGGTTTTAGGTGTTTTGAAGGTATTTTAAATGTAGATATCAGCTAGAGGAGGTGGCCAGATTACGAGAAGGTCTCAACATGTGTATACTTCTTCATTTGGTAGGGTGACTCTATTCCTCTAGATTTCTTGCAAGTTTATTGAGTTATCTATGTGCATGGTTAAGGATCTGTAATTTGGATATTTTTTATTGGCAGTTGATTTGTGGTTCTAGTAGCCTAAATCTCATGTTGTTTAGCTCGAAATCATGTTGTAGGGTTTAATTATGCTTAGAACCATGTTTAAGGGTTCTTTTATGGCTTTCCAACATGCTATAGTGATCTTTTACATTTCCATATGTGTACGGTGTGTGAATGAAGTGTGGAATGCAGGTTAGAAGCTTTTTGGAAAGAAATAGGGTTTCTGCATTCTATCGTTGAACTCGCCCTGTGATGTTGGTGTGTCTAAATATGCACCATTGTTCAAAGGCATGTTTAATGCTTCAAGAAGTGCCCATCGAGAGCATGTGTTTTGGCTCACAGTTGCTATCTATGGCATGTTTTCATTATAGTGTAGGCCATGACCTAATTTTTCATGTGTAATGGATGACATTGAGATATAAATGGTTCTACGAGGTGTTTTCTACGAAGTTTGATAGTAGTGACGCTTGATTACTTACTCAATACCTTACTAGTTTGGAGGCTCGACACTATATGTGCCTTGTTTTGTGTGTGTGGATAGGGATTTAGTCCCAGTGCTCTATGCACTAAAAGGGATTGGTGCCATCTCCCTCGACTTCCCTTCAGTTCCTCATTTGGGTAGTAGAAAGATGGCCTTGGGATAACATCTTGTGGTTGGTTTTGGTCGCTTGAGTGCACTCTTGGCTAGGAGGTATGGATATCAGTAGACATATTGATCCCCAATTAGTCTCTGTATTCTCACTTATCTCACTTTGTCGGCCCAAAACCTGTAAAGGGGGTTAGGCATAAGACTACTGCCATGCCTGCATGTGTTATGTGTGTTGCATTGACTCCTTTGTCTATCTCGTCAATAGGTAGTTAGATGTAGGTATGACAATCAGAATGTGTTTCTGACTACAAAACTGTGAGGTTACTTGTGGTTGGTTTTGGTCGCTTGAGTGCACTATTGACTGGGGGGTGTGGATATTGACAGATGTGCTGATCCCCAACTAGTCCCCATATTCTCACGTGTCTCACTTTGTAGGCATTGGAACCTGCAAAGGTGGTTAGGCGTAGGATTGCACCTATGTCTTATAGGTGTTGTGTGTGTTGCATAGACTCTGTGGTATCTCTAGTTAGCATGTAATCAGGGGTGGGTGTGGTAGTTAAAATGTGTTTCTGACTACGAAATTATGAGGTTATTTGTTTACTCTTGTTTGGATTAGGTGCTGGTTTGTAGACTAGTTTTCGTGATCCGTGTGGCAGTATCATATCTTCCAATTTGTGGTTTGTGTGCTATTGAAAATGTGCAACGGTATGATTTATTTCTTTTTTAATAACAACATCCATTTATTTATAGCATGAATATATATTTAATTGTGTTAGTTGAAACTTGATCCGAGTTTTGGGGGTCTCCCTACTGAGTCAATACAATTGTGAGGCTCATATCCCTACTTTCCTTTCAAGTGAAGGAGAACAAGCGAGTTCCCAATCCCAGATCGATCTACTGCCACCACATGCAGTAGTGAGTAACGACCTTAACTACCAACAATTTGTGAGTTTGTGCACCTCAGGGTATATCTCAAGTTGATGTACTTTTCTTTTGAACTTTAGTTAGGTGCCAGAGCAATGTAATATCATGTAAATATTTATGTATCAATACATACGGTCTCCTTCTTCTTTATATTTCCACTGGATATTTTTTTAATTACCTTTTCGAGACTTTGTGACTCGTTGCTCAGCACAATCGGACCTGATCATTAGTTGGTTCGGACAGTGAAGACTACCACATCTTATCTATGGTTTGGGGAAATGCTCTTTGTTTTTGTGGATTGCATAGTTGTTTTATTCCATGTGGATACTAGCTTGGAGTTCTTCCTTGCTAGTCTTATGCCTTATGTTTCTAAGATTCTTAAGTCATCTCCTCTCATGGTTTTCTTAGTTATTGTCTTTTCTATTGCCCTTATGCTAATTCATCTCCTAAATTGTTGTATGTATCTAGTTTTATTTAATGTATGGAGCCCTAAGTAGCTCATCCATTGCCTAAAAAGGAGAAACTGGCCTACTACTTTATGGTAGTTTGTACCATCCGTTAATAGAAAACGACCACCTGCGCCAAAAGCAAGGGCCCCGCTGCCCCACCTATATCGGAAATTTTTGGAGTCATCGGTCGGTCGGCTCCTCCTGCCTCCTGTTTGACTTGCGACCCGCCGTTGGAAGAACACGCAACTCCATTCGCCACCCACTGAAGCTAAAAAAAACATAAATAATAAAATTTAAAAAAAGGCTAGGGGTACTCTGCCAGCCAAAAATATCACTGCATGCATATTGGGTAACTTCACAGTTTTTTTTTTTTTTTTAAAGGAGCTTTCTTTGGACCTTTTCTTACCGTAGGCTCGGCAACGACCTGTCGTACGGTCATTTCCCCTTATTTTTCTCTTAAAAAATTATTATTTGTCATGCCCCACGACGGTGGTTCATAAAAAAATTTAAAATAGGTGCTTTTTGATCTTTCATTTTCGTATTTTTAAATTGTGTATCTGATAGTACGGATATGCTCCACATGTACGACTTGACACAATAAAAGATGAAAAAATGTTTTTTTTTTTAAATCGAGATAATTTCGGACGTCATCAAATGAAACAATCGGCCGGTCTCCTTGAGTTGAACTAGTGGACCTAACTTGGGTTAAGGCCGATCACCTAATCCACCTCACACAGCCAAAGAAATACTTATTAACCACTCAAGTAACAACGGGGTACTAGACAATCTTAGCCCGCCGTCAAACCAACAGTACCTTGTTCACGAACGCGTAATATTTAAATTTGACATAATAACTTTGGAGTGAAAAAAATTCGACTCTCACCCAATCCGTTGAGGATAATTATTCAACTCTAGTTCAATGAATGAAAGCTCAATTACTAATAATAACTTATCTACTAGAGTTCTATTATCAAACAATGGTTATAACAAAGTGCCACAAACATCTATTTACAAATTAAATAAAATACACGAATAGAGATCGATTTTGTGACAAAAAAATATCTGATCTCAAATTTGAAATCGAATTACATTAATAATAGTCATCACTAAAATTAAGATATATAGAGATCGAAATCAACGATGACAAAAAATCCTTCATTTTGAGATCAAATTTTTAGGTAACAATTCAGTCGTAAATATAGAGATCGAACTATCATCGAATTTATTTAGTCTCAAACTGTATTTCTCTAGTTCTAAAAATTGAGATGGAAAGTTTTCAATGACAATTTGATCACAGATTTGAGATCGAATTGTCATCGAAAAATATTGATCGCAATAACTCTTCTTCTGTGTCTCTCTACTGCAAGTTATTGCAATCGATAATATTAGTCTAAATTTGTGACTGAATTGTCACTTAAAATTGTTGGTCTCAAACAAAGAAGTGCATTTTGAGACCGGATATTTCGGTCGCTAATTCTTTATCCCCCTGACGGTCTCCCAAATTTCCTCTCTCTCTCTCTCTCTCTCTCTCTCTCTCTCTCTCTCTCTCTCTTCTCTCTCTCTCTCTCTCCTCTCTCTCCTCTCTCTCTCTCTCTCTCTCTCTCTCCTCTCTCTCTCTCTCTGCTGGGGAGGGGGAGGGGGGGAAGTGTCACTCTTAATAGCAGCAAAAATATCGAGCTCTCTCTCTCTCTCTCTCTCTCTCCTCTCCTCTCTCTCTCTCTCTCTCTCTCTCTCTCTCTCCTCTCTCTCTGCTTGGGGAGGGGGAGGGGGTGGAAGTGCACGTCTTAATAGCAGCAAAAATATCGAGACTCAACAGACAAAAGGTAAAGAGGAGACTCACTTGTATACGAGGGTTCAACCGCTCAACAGTTTTTTGGCCACATTACTTTACATTTAAAATTTTTATAAAAAATATTATAAAAATATAATGAGCATAAAATGTCTAGTCGATTATCCTAATCATTATAAATCAAGAGCTACTAGTAATGAAAATTAATTAATGAATAAGGAAAGATAAATAATGATAAAATGGTATAAGAG